>JAEUWR010000751.1:0-24943 GCA_018524895.1 Podaxis sp. C-F-101400
GGTGTGTGATGACCTACAGTCACCTTACGTAGACATCCTGTACATAGTGACATGTGTATGGGCGCGGGCTACGCTCGAGTCCTGTGTAATAAATTGTTGAACAAAAAAAAAAAAAAAAAAAAAAAACAAGGTCCTGAGTGATCATCTTCTTCACATCAGCATAATTATGGTGTGCAAAGCATCTATGCCATAGGGAGAGGTCTACAGGGAGGGTGGAGATAGAAAAAGCGGTTTTAGAGGGGATAGTAGTGCCATCTAGCAGTGCTGAGTTTGTAGGGCTGATTGAGGCCTTGAAAAGCGTTTTCTGACCACGGGAGAATGTCATAGCAGTAGAGGAAATGCTTATATTAAGCCTGGAGTGGCGAGTAAGATAGAAACATGATAGGAGGTTGTTCCAGAGGTCTGGGACATGTAAAACTTGTGAAAACTCAACTTCTCTCGCTTTTCTACCCTCTAAAACTGGTTCAAACACTACTGAGCCCATCCCAGCTGAGAAAACAACTGAATTGTCTGCTAAGCGGATAGGAATGTGAGCTGGAGTGTAGTTCTTGAACCAATGATGATGGGGAGTCATATGAGAAGTGGCCCCTGTGTCTGCAAGCCAATGGAAGTCAGCATCAAGCTGTAGAGGTGGAGAGGAAGAGGGTGACGAAGAACTTGCATTTCCAGTGAATTCCTGGGCCTGCTGGGTGCCATCTGTGGAGGAGGAAGAGGAGGGATCCTGAGGAGTGTCCTGAGCGCGATTGGCACAATTCCGATGACATCTGGACGAGTTCTTGGCTTTTTCTTGAGCAAGCTTCTGGGCAGCCTTAAAGCCCCAGCATTTCTGCATGGTATGGCCAAGTCTGCCACAAAAATCACATTTTGCAGACGAAGGAGAGGGCTGGGAGCATGCCAAAAGGGCTGTAGAGGAGGAGGGAAGGTCCTGAGCATGCCTGCGATGTTGGATGTCCTCAGTGACAAAGGCCTGGTGTACAGAGGCTCTGTCAAGTTTGTCAAGCAGGAGGAGTGAGGAGGTGAAGGAGGCAAATTCTTCGGATGGTAAGGCTTGGATTAGGGCCATAGAAGTGAGTTCTTCATCCAGTTGGTCAAGAGTGAAGGCTGGAGGACAAAGATCTTTGATTTTTTTCGCAGTTTCTTCAACTCTGTTGATCAGGGACTGTAGGGACTCTTCTTCAAGCTTCCAGATGCTAAATAGGTCATCATAGGTGTTGAATCTCATCTTTTTTTTTTTTTTTTTTTTCCTTCCGCAATTTATATACTGGTGCTCGAACGCAGTCCGGTTGTAACATACAGCGAGTGTAGCTACTCTATGTAAGATGATGCAAGGGATAAGCTCCCCGCAGGCCGACACGCGCTTGCCTCCTGAAGGCTACCGAGCACAGGAAGAGGGCAGCACGGTGGTGCTGTCAAACAAGTTACTCCCCAGTCCAGTCCCCCTGTCCGCCCCCCAAGGCCCCTGGAGGCCGATCCCCATGGGGACCCGCAACCAGAACAATGGGTCAATTCCCAGTTAACCGCTACTAGCAAAAGCCGGCAGACACCAGGGGAGGCAGTCGGATAGGTGTTGATTCGCCGCAAAGGACTCAGGGGCTAGGCCCAAGGTCCATAACCAGACCGGGTTTGGCAGTTATCCAATACCCGAGGGATCGGCCCTGAAGGCGAACGCCGTAGTGTTCTTCTTCAGGAAGTTAATCAAGTCACCCAGATAGATGGGCCCCTTGATGTGGTGCTTGAAGCACTTGCAGTGCTGCAGGATGTGATCACGTGTCTCGACCATGGCTGAGCCGCATGGACAGGAGGCTTCCTCCTGTGGGAAGAATTGGACCTTGTAAGATCCAATGGGGGCGTGCCCGAGGACACACCTAGAGAAGCGAGCCGCCAGCGCGGGAGGAGCTCCTCTGAGAAGGGACAGCCAGGCGCCGCCGGAGTGGTACCTAGGCTGGACTGGCCTTTTCGAGCCGGGGTCCAGAACTTGCAAGAACTGGTGGCCCTTGTATTTCGGCTCCTGAAAGATAGCCTTCCAGGTGTTGAGGCATGACTGAACAGTGTTCTTCAGCTGTTGGTTAAGAGACCTTACCACCTGCACGCCTATGGCCACAGGTGGGAGAGATTTGGCGTGCTCGTGAGCAGCCCCATGAACTTCCCAGGGGTCCCCTGAAGGGACCTCCCAGAACTGGACACTCCTCCCCAGACGGGACAGCCAGGGGGTGAGAAGACGTATTACTGCCAGGGCGTGGGATTGCCCCGACGTGGGAAAGGGGTCAACCGCTCTCCTGGTGGACGCCAGGGAGTCGGTCCAGACCAGAATGGTGCTGACACCATCCAGGGCCACGGCCTGGGCAAGCGCTAAACGTATGGCGAAAAGTTCTGCATCCGGTGCGGTGATGTCGCCTACCGCTCTCCTGGTCGCATGGACCAGGGTCCCTCGGTGATAAACCAGGGCAGCCGAAACTGCCTGGTAGTAGCCGTGTGTGGGGCAACTAGCGTCGGTCCCACAATAGGCCATGTCAGGGGACTGTTTCGCCCTTCTCAGGATGCCGTCCATCTGCTGCAGGTACCTGACCTGGTCCTCGATGTCCCGGGGGGCTGCTCGAAACTCGACTTGTTCAGAAAACCTGTCAAGCAGGCGATGACCCGGCCTGGCTTCATTAGCATCAGGCTCGAACTGCTCGCTAATCTCGTCAAGTCTATCATTAGACGCTACGAGTGGACTGCCTGTCTTCTCACGCTGTTTATCCGACATGAGAGCGATGGATCTGGGGTGGGGGGCCACTCCCATGGCATAGTCACCCCCTACCAACACACAGAGGGCGTGGTTGGGGGAGAGGGAATGGAGGTGGAAGAAGGCTCTTTCGGCCAGCTTCTGCAGGTGCAGATGGATAGGGATGAGGCCGGAAAGGGCCTCAACTCCCCCGGTGGGTGACGTCCAAAAGGCGCCCGTAATCCACAGTGCAGCTTTGCACTGCATTGCCGAGAGAGACCTCAGGAGCAGCTTATTGCGCACTCCCGGGTAGAACCTGTTGAATCTCATCCCCAGATGCTTCTGGAGGTGTACAGACTGCAGGGAGTTCCACATCTTCACAGGATCATCCTGGATGTTGTTGAAGTGGATCCTTTGGTCAGCCTCAACCATTAGGAAGAGCCAACCAGCTGCCTTGTCTGCCTTAGCTTCCCAGGCATCTCTAGCCCGAGCCTCAGCCTCTGAGGGGCTGGAGGCAATAATGGGAGTAGTGAGCTTGCCTGAGACCAATCTCCAAAGCCCTGCTGCTCTCAACCATGCTTCCATCTCTCCAGCCCATGTTCCATAGTTGGTAGAGTTGAGTTTGGCGAAATTTGGGCCTCCAGACGACATTTTGGTGAGTAGGAGAGAGAGGAGAGTGAAAAGGAAGGTGTGGAGGATGAGAGTGTGTGTTGAGAGTCAAAGGTGTTGAAGGGTGCACATAGGGGGTACAGAGATGGACCTAACAGCAGTGAAACGAAGTTGATTGATTAAGAATTAAGGGAGATATAAGCAAATTACTGTGGACACCTGTAAGAGACTAAGGTCTGAGAAAATACAACACTGGGACTCACCTGTGGACACCTGTAAGAGACTAAGGTCTCCAGGATGTCCACAGGCCAGCTACAAGGCCAACTATCACATGACTAAGTCACCTGACTATCCTAGCCTCAAATCACTAAGTCCCAACATTATCTATGGACTAATAGGAGCACATCTAACACACCCCCCTGATCTAAGCAGTCCATAAGAAACAGATAAAACAGAAGAAAGGAAATCTAAGGGGATAGACCAAGAAGAGGGACAGCAAAAGTGATAGTCTTGGGATAGACAGCCTTGGTGAGAATGTCGGCCAACTGCTCATCAGTAGGGACATACACAGGACTGATCAATCCATCAGCTACTGCATCTTGGAGCCAGTAGAACCTCAAATCCAGGTGCTTCATGCATCTATGATGCTCAGGATTCTTGGCTACATTGATCCCTGACTTGTTATCAATGAAGAGAGTGGATGCAAGGGAAGGGGGATAGCCAAACTCTGTCAGAATGTTCCTCATCCACATGATCTCCTTGCCTCCTTCAACAGCAGCCACATACTCAGCTTCAGTGCTGGAGAGAGTGACAAAAGGCTGACACTTAGAAGACCATCCTACAGCTCCACCACTCACTAGAGTCACATATCCACCTGTAGCGCATCCTGTGGCCTTGCAGGAGCCATGGGAAGTGTCAGAGAATGTCTGGAAGAGCTCCACATTGTCATTTCCCTTGTACACCAGCTTGTAGCCCATGGTTCCCTTCAGATAGCGAAGTAATATTGTCTAAGCAAGTCACTATTGTGACTTGCTATCATGATACCTTGTTGGCCTAAGCATTGCTGGCCAAGTACTTTGTCAGAGCACCTACACTTGTCCTGATGTGGCTCTCCCACAGGACATTTTATATCCCCTTCATTGCTGTAGCCACTGCCTGCACCATCCCTCTCCCTGCAAGGGGAAGTGAACATTATTGGGCATGCTCTCTCTGAGAGCTGCTAAGTGCATTCCTGTGAGGCTTCTGATTAGGGTGTACACCCCTGAGCACTGCCCACTATATGTGGGACCTGTTCTATTTCTGTTCTCCTGTACACTAATGGGTGATCAGCAGCCAGAGGCAATATTAGAGAGTTCACCCTCCCCCCTGTGGAGGTTTTATCTTGCCTCCCTTCAGTGCCTGGTTAACTTCCATCAAGGTGGAGGTTTACAGTGAATTGACACTGACATGCCAAAGCATGGGGACTGGGAGTGACATTGTTGGAGGGTCCTAGAGACACAAAGCCAATCACAACTCAGTATTTGTCTTGGTCATGGTAGCCCCCCAGGGAGGCATAACTGTGTTGGTGTGTACCAGCCTAGTTTACAAACTTAGACTTCCTGTATGTAGTGACCCTATGTGCAGGTGTGGGCTGTGCTTGAGTCCCATGTAATAAATTTTTGATGTTAAAAAAAAAAAGAAAACTGTACTGCATTGATTTTTCTTTTTTTTTTTTTTTTTTTTTTTGTTCAACAATTTGTATACCAGTGCACGGACGCAGTCCAGTTGTAACATACATCATTGTAGCTACTCTATAGTAAGATGATGCAGGGGATAAGCTCCCCGCAGGCTGACGCGTGCTCGCCTCCCGAGGGCTACCAAGCACAGGAAGAGGGCAGCGCGTTGGTGCTGCCAGGCCAGCTGCTACCCAGTCCGGTCCCCCTGCCTGCCTCCCAAGGCCCCCAGAAGCCGACCCAAAGGGGCCCGCAACCAGAACAATGGGTCAATTCCCAGTTAACTACTACTAGCAAAAGCCGGCGGACACCAAGGGGGCAGTCGGACAGGCATTGATTCGCCGTAAAGGACTCGAGGGCTAGGCCCAAGGTCCATAACCGGACTGGGTTTGGCAGTTATCCAATACCCGAGGGATCGGCCCTGAAGGTGAACGCTGAAGTGTTCTTCTTCAGGAAGTCGATCAAGTCGCCCAAGTAGATGGGCCCCTTGATGTGGTTCTTAAAGCGGCAGCACTGCTGTAAGATGTGATCACGCGTTTCGACCAAGGCCGAGCCACATGGACAGGAGGCTTCCTCCTGTGGGAAAAACCGGACCTTGTAAGATCCAATGGGGGCATGTCCAAGAACACACCTTGTGAAGCGCGCTGCCAGGGCGGGTGGCGCGCCTCTGAGAAGTGACAACCAAGCACCACTGGAGTGGTACCTGGGCTGAATTGGCTTCTTAGAGCTGGGGTCCAAGACCTGAAGGAATTGATGCCCCCTGTATTTCGGCTCCTGGAAAACAGCTCTCCAGGCATCGAGACACGACTGAACTGTATTCTTCAGCTGCTGATTTAGAGACCTTACCACCTGTGTGCCAATGGCCACAGGTGGGAGAGACTTGGCGTGCTCATGAGCCACCCTGTGAACCTCCCAGGGGTCCCCAGAGGGGACCTCCCAGAACTGAACTTTCCTCCCAGGCTGTGACAGCCATGGGGAAAGAAGATGAATCACTGCAAGGGCATGGGTTTGCCCTGAGGTAGGAGATGGATCGACTGCCCTCCTAGCCGAGGCCAGGGAATCAGTCCAGATCAAAATAGTGTTGATGCCCTCCAGGTTAACAGCCCGGGCAAGCGCCAGTCAAATGGCGAAGAGTTCCGCATCTGGTGCGGTAATGTCGCCTACCACTCTCCTGGTCACATTGACCAGGTTTCCGCAGTGATACACCAGGGCAGCTGATACTGCCTGGTAGAAGCCATGTGTGGGCCAGCTCATGTCGGTGCCACAGTAGGCTGTGTCAGGGGATTGTTCTGCCCTTCTCAGGACACCATCCATCTGCTGTAAATACCTGACCCAATCTTCAACATCTCGGGGGGCAGCACGGAACTCGACCTGTTCAAAGAACTTGTCGAGGAGGCAAAAGCCGGGCCTGGCCTCATCTGCATCAGGCTTGAACCATTCACTGATCTCGTCAAGTCTGGAATCAGATGCCACGAGTGGACCACCTGCCTTCTCATGTTGCCTATCTGACATGAGGGCGATGGATCTGGGGTGGGGGGCCACCCCCATAGAGTAATCCCTTCCCAGCAACACCCGAAGGGTGTGGTTGGGTGAGAGAGAATGAATCCGGAAGAAGGCCCTCTCGGCCAGCTTCTTTAGATGTAGGTGGAAGGGAATGAGGCCCACCAAGGCCTCGGTCCCCCCGGAAGGTGATGTCCGGAACACACCAGTGATCCATAACACAGCCTTACGCTGCATCGTAGAGAGAGACTTTAGGAGCATCTTGTTCCGTGCCCCGGGGTAATACCACAGGCGGAACCCATAGGTGGCTATGGGCACCACACATGCTCTGTACAGGGTTCGCTTCTGGTTGGAAGTCAGGCCTCTGGATGAATTGCCCAGCATCCCCATCGCCCTGACAGTCGACAAAGACTTGGTGGAGTAATACCAGACGTGTTCCTTAAATGAGAGCCGTCGGTCGAAGTAGAACCCAAGATACCTCCAGGTGGTCTTGGGCCGAAGGGGGGAGTCACCCGTGAAAGGGGTGAAGCCCAGATCAATCGGGGGATTATCATCACCCAGCTTCTGGGAGAAGTGAAACAGCTCGGACTTAGAGTGTTCCAAGACTAGGGCGAAGGCCTCAAATAGCCTGAAGATGATTGCATAGGCCCTTCTCAGGGCTTGCAGGTTGTCCTCCCAGGCTTTGGCCTGGGTGATTAGCGTGCCATCATCCACGTAGGAGAGGAGTGTGACCTGGAGATCATTTGCCTCCCTGTCGAAGAGCTTCATCAGGGGAGTGAGGTACAAAGCTGACAGCACTGGGGACAGGGCCGAGCCCTGCCCAACGCCAACATCAGTGCTCATTGGATCCGAGGAGAATTGCCCCCAAAGATAGGAGGTGGCACGCCCCATGAGATAGGAAGCAAAGAATCTCCCCACATTGGGCAGGAATCCCTGCTTTGCTAAGATTGCCATGAGCATGACATGGTTCAGTGATGGGAAGAACTGAGTGATGTCGAACACGACCACGCTAGTCTTGAGACCCTTAGCCCAGCTGCTTCTGATGACATGGGTAAGGAACAGCCCGGCGTCTTCCATAGACCGCTGCCAAATGCCTCCGAGCTGATTAGGATGAAAGACCCCATATTTGACAGAGTCGAATTGAAGACGCTTAGACAGCATCTTCTTGATGAGTTTCCCCAGGGTGTTCAGAAGCACTATGGGCCTGAAAGCCTTGGGCATCGAATAGGAAGGTTTACCTGGTTTTGGGATGATAACCGAGACCGACTCTTTGAAGTGCCTAGGCCAATGGCCAGCCCGCAGGCAGCCATTGGCTAGGGCGAGGAACACGCTGCGACATGCATCATTCACAGTGATGTCCTTGAGGTGGGACCATGTGACATGGTCTGGGCCTGGAGCTGACGCAGAAGAACAAGCCGAAAGGGCTTCAGTAAGTTCCAACTGGGAGAAAGGTACCCAGTCCCTCTCCGGGAGGGAGGGCAGGGGGTCCAGTACACTAACATCGGGTTGGCGACCCGATGCCGCGTTGTATGTTCCATGGAGAGCTCCCCACAGATCAGTTAGATCATGACAGGGTCTGCCACCATAAGTGATGGCTTCCACCGCCTGGACCTTGTGCTGTTTGACCCATTCCATCAGGTCCCACGGCCACTTGTTAGTTGAGGCAATCTCCGCAATCTTGTCATCAAAGAAAGCACGTTTGGCCACCTTAGTGGCACACCTAAACTCAGCCCAGTCTTCAGAGGAGCCCGAGGCCCTATGACAACTGAGTGCGGCTTGACACTCGCTGTTCCACCATGGCTTAGAGCGTGAGACGATATTGACCTCCTTGGCACAGGAGTCCCATGCCCTGGAAAAGACCTTGGCTATGGTGGATGCCATCTCCTCGACCTGGTCGGGTGTGTGAGGTTCTCTGCCATTAAGGGCAGAGATCCCCTCCGAGCACATGAGGAGGAAGTCTTCTTCCTCCTCCGATTCCCTGGGTATTACCCTCCGTCTACCCCCCAGCACCATACGGCCAGTGGGGAGTGACATAATAAGGGGTGCATGGTCTGACATGCCCCTGAGAGAAGGCTCAATCCTATACCGGACAGTGAGAGCATCTTGAACAGAAACAAACATCAGATCTATCACTGACGGACGATCCGAGGCTGTGAATGGGAACCTGGTAGGGCCCGGGACCTGGGGTCCTGCTAGGTCCAGACTGAGATCAGAGGCCATATCCAGCAGCATCTGTGACCAATAGTGATGGTGGGGGTAGGACTCCTCCCACATGCTCGACCAGAGATTGAAATCTCCTCCCATGTAGTTAATGGGTGGCAATGAGTCTGAGATCTCAGAGAGTGCTCGGACTGCTGTTTTCTCATCATCTGAGTAGACATTGAGCAGATGGATACAAGTCTCCCCGTTGAAGAGGGAGATAAGTTGCATGTCGTTGTGGTCCATCAAATCAGTGCGAAGTGACGGCTGGAGTCTAGCCAACCTGTTATGGATATATGCCATAACACGGGGTCTGGAATCATGTTCTACTTGCTTAACGAAACACACCCACTTGGGGTGCTTCGGAGCACCAATAATGTCATCCCCTTCCTTCCGTGTGGAAGAAGGGGCTTTCTGGATGAAGCGCCAGGGTGGCTCCTGGAGGAATATAATATCGTAATCCAATTTACAAGATTCAAGTAGAGAGTCCACAAGAATGTAACTATGATTTACATTCTGCGAAAAGATTCGAATGTCCAACACCTCTTTCATTGAGACTGAAAGGGACGCCGGGTGTCAGGACAAGTGGGGCGGTGGGCCAATCGGTCATGCACCTCGGAATACTTCTTCCTGATCCAATCACCATCAAATCAGTGGGACCAGAATGGACATTTGCAGGAGTCAGCAGCGTGCTTGCCCTTGCAGTTGGGGCAAGCAAATGATTCGCCATGGGGACAGGGATGATCTGGCCTCGTGGGAGGGATTGGGGGGTTGGCCTTGGCATTGCCCTTGCACAGCCCACACAGGAGACGATGGTTCTCATGTTTGTGAGGACCAGAGCATGTGGGGCAGATGTGGCCTTTGTGTCTGCACACCGTCGTTGGATGACCCCACCTCCAGCACCTCTGGCAGAGGGGAACACCAGGGTTGGCTTTTGCCACCAGAATACGGCACAATTGCCCGAAGATCTGTATGGTCCTGTTGATCAGGGCCCTGGCTTTGGTTCCCTTTTGGGAGTCCCAGATTTTGAACCATGCAGTACACCTGTCTGAAGCCGGGGAGTTCCGCCTGACTCTGATACGATCGGCGATTGTGAATAAGTCCGCATAGGGCGATTGCCTCATGGCAGTGCTGATGTCCTCGGGCTTGGTGTTATCATGCCCCTGGCATAGGAATGGCACTCTGATGCATTGATTTTTCCAAGTTCAGAAGCCAAGTTCAGTCTATTCTCAGAGTAACAGTCTTAATCTAAAGCCTATAATCTGCTCTGTTCACACTAGTGATACAGTAGCTATACTGGCTGCTTACCAGACTACAGTTAAGATGTCTCTACCCTAAAGAAAAGACAGGAAAGCCCCAGGGTATTGGACAGCAGCAAGGTAGCTACCACTCAGAAAAACCATGGAGTACAATAATTCATATGTCTGAATGCACCAGAACGACCAGTTAGCTCTACAGATAAAGACAACACATGGGATGGACCTGGAATATCTCTGTACCAAGGAAAAACCTTGGTCACTTGGTAGCTACTTTGGTCCAAACCTCCAAGATAAAGAAACCATGTGGTGAATGATGAAGATCACCCTTAAAAATAAATTATCTGAGTCCAGACCAGTTAACCATGTGGTCTTGGAGCCTACAGACAAGATATCCCTGAGCTTTAAGGCTTAGACTTATTCTAGAAATGATTATCCAGTTTCCATATGGTCCCAAGTGCTCTAGAAACAATATAACATGTGATTTTGTACTTTCCTAGTTTGTATTTTGTCTACAATATATAAACCCCCCAGGGATGGGCTGGACAGGCAAGGAACCTGCTCCCAGCTGTGCATAAGGGATTGACCACTCAATTCTAAGTGCTAAGTGAGAGTTTAAGTGTTTCTTCAGTCATAGACCAATAGAAGAAGAACTATAGATGCACAAAACTTCAGAAAAGACAAGAAACTTATAAAGACAAAGACATCTCAGCTATTTGTGCTCTGCTAGTGAAGTAGCTACTTATGTCAAACTGACCACCTGGTGCTAAGAGAGTATTTTGAGTTGGCTGTTCTAAAGAAAAGAGTAGTTTAGTTCAGTTTAGGTTAGTTTAAGTCAGTGAAGTTAGTCAGTCTGGTAGTTTTATAGTTCTTCTCAGATAACACTGTGTAAAGGGCACTGCTGTTATAGAGACCCCCCATTTTGAGCTTGTGATCATTTAGAACATTCCATTGAGCTCTATTTCACTTTCACATAACCCCTACCTCTTCTATTCTCTGTTCATTGTCCCCCAGAACTCATCTGAGGACAGTAGTAGCTATTAAGCTGCATTTCATCATTTTTGTAACTACTACATTATTTCTACCCTCTACACTGAACACAGTGATCAAGGATAGCAACCTAGATCTTAAAGGCCTGCAGATTGGAGAGAGGAAACTGCTCCATCTATAGTGATATAGACAGATTGTAGGAACCTTGGTGAACCTGGAAAACAACTGTGACCTACTCTAGACCAATAACAAAGGGCAGAGCCAACTCTAAATGCCTGGATAACTAGTAGGAGACAAAAACTCCCACTTAAAGCACTGACCAGCAGTGGGATACAATAACTATGCTGTGGAATAACTCTAAGCCACATGAAAAGGAGTATCCAATTGAAGGGTAACTGGAAAGGAAAGATAGATGCCTTGCACAATTGCAGATTTTGTGCACTACAGAAATTGTCTGCCATCCAGAAGCACAACTGGATTCAAGAAAGATTAAAGCCATACTGAAGGAAATACCAGAGATACTTGAAATCAAGATAGGATTCTGTCCAAGTAATACAGCATTACTCTAGCAACACCTTCACCACAGATAACCATCAGCCACCCTGTTCTCAGGAAAGGAAAAACAGAAAGCTCAAAGAGGCTTCAAGAACCACATCAGGGGTCCCATTTATTTGGAGAACTTGACAAATTCCTGAAGGAGAACACCCAAGCATTCACTTTCAGGGCTGATCCCTCAGGTATTGGATAACTGCCAAACCCAGTCCAGTTATAGGCCCTGGGCCTAGCCCTTGAGCCCTTTGCAGTGAATTAACACCTATCCAACCTGCTACCTTGGTGTCTACCAGCTAATGCTAGTAGTGGTTAACTGGGAATCAACCCATTGTTCTGGTTGTGGGTTCCCTCAGGGATCAGCTTCTGAGGGCCTTGGGGGTGGGACAGGGGGACTGGACTGGGGAGTAGCTTGTCTGGCAGTGCCATTGTGCTGCCCTCTTCCTGCACTTGGTAGCCTTTGGAAGGTGAGTGCACATCAGCCTGTAGGGAGCTCATCCCTTGCATCATCTTATATAGAGTAGGTCCAGTGATGTATCCTGCATCCAGACTGCAATCAGGCACCAGAATACAAATCATTGAACAAAAAAAAAAAAAAACAGAAAGCAAGCCCAACCCTAACCAATCTTCCTCCCAATGACTCCAAAAACCCAAACAATCTCAACAACACCAACCAACCCCACCTTCAGATTCCATGCTTAGAATTCATACCTGCTCACCAGAGCAAACCCCATATTCACCACCCATGCCCATTCAATGTGCCAAATCTTTTCATGACACCTTTCCTGACACAAAACCTGCCACCAGTGCCACAGCAGGACTTATCAGACAAACTTCTCTTGGAGAGTGCTCTGAGTGAATTAGCCAAGCAATTGAAAATCTAGAACAACCAACTACACCAAACCCCCTCCTTCAATACAGAGGAGATAACAAACACATCAACACCAAGTCTGAACACTCAATACACACTACAGAATCAATTCACACTCAGTCAGGAAACCCAGAGGAGCACACCCTCCAACTGCTCAATCTCACTGCTGTATAGCAAGCCTGGTTCAGTGCCCTCACCCAGGAACAGCAAGAATATCTTAGAGGAATCTCACCAATTGGAAGAAACAAAGCACTTCAAGACCTCATTGACAGATACAGACCCAACCCCAATCAATTTACCTAGAATCCCAATACAGCCCCTGGAACCCAATCACCTCAGCAAGTACATTCCACAATGTCAACCACATGAGACCCAAAGGTCAAAAAGCCTGAACCTTTCTATAGAGACCTGTCTGACCACCCAAGATGGAAATGCAACTTACAAATTTACTATGCATGCTGACTGACAAAATCTCTCCTCCAATGCAAAGAAGTTCTGTAAACACAAAAAGTCACAACTCAACAACATTGAAGAAGAATCAAGTGACAAAGAAGATCCAAAAGGGAAAGGAAAGGATTTTATTAGAAGAAACTAGCCAGCATTGTGTCTAGTTCCAATGACTTGCAAATCACAAGCAACAATTCTGAGTATTCATTCAACAGATACCCCTGCCCTTGAAATACACCTGACTATCAGAAACCAGAAACACAATCAATCAATCAAGTAACTGCTCAACAACACAACAAAATCCTATACCTCCCTGTGTGCATACAACTGCCAAACCAGCAACTAATTGACATCTTAACCCTGCTAGACTCAGGAGCAGGAGGAAATTTCATTGACAAACATCTGATTGATCAATGGTATTATGAATATTGCAGACTCCAAGAACACTGAGGAGACCAAAGAGACTGAGGAACCACCATTCAAGGAATAGGATCAGATGAAGCACATGATGATAAGTCTCTAGCAGGAGACAACAGAATTAGGCAGACACTGGATTGGGAGATGTGTGAGAAAGTGGATGAAGCATACTGGTATCACAGAGTATACTTCCCTTGCAACAATGACTTGTGATGAATGCTAAACTTACCACTTCTATTCTTAGACACTTTCTATTCTTAGGACCAAGTTAAGTTTTGACCTTTCTGATGTATTTGTGTCACATCAATTATGTTTGCCCTCACAGACTTTTACCCTATGCCTTATGCCTTCCTCTTATATGCTTCCTCCTCTCTTTTGTCTTCTATGTTACATTTGATCTACTTCCTTAAGTAGTCATCTGGACTTCTATATGTACCATGCCCAGACTTGTAGATTAGCAAGTCTAATCTTAATGTGAGTTACCTCTCCTCTTATGAGTGAACCAGTAGCCCATTAAGTCTACATCTCTTCACCCTTGCAAGCAACTGCTTTTTCCTCTCTGGCTCCTCTTCAACATCTGTTTTATGGAGTGTGTGATCTATATGAGTTCACTGCCTAGAGTACAATGTGAATAGCCACCCAAGGTTAAACAGAGCAGCTCCTTCAGACCTGTATGGGACAAAGACCTCTACTCACTCACTCTACAAGGATAGGCTCCAACTTAGGCATTGCTTAGCCAAAGAAGAAACCTTGTAACATCAAGATTAGACTTCCCTCATGTGCCAATCCCACATTGTAAACACCTTTTCCTTGACTACCATTCTTATTGCTATGCACTGTGCAAGTAGTCACCCTGAGGTTCTCATTGCTTTATGCTGTGCCTAAACAACACCAAACCCCCCCATCCTTCTTGACTATAATTCACCCACTCATTGTTTGGTGGTCTGGCAAGAAAGCCTATAATATGCCCACTCAATGTTTGGTGGTCTGTCAGAAGAAGACCCTCTGACTGTAAACCATGTCAATGTTTGTCAAAGTGAAGTGTTCTTGATTGACAGAAATTGAAAAGTGTTCTCAATCAACAGAAATTAAAAAGTGTTCTCTCCTACATGAACAAGACCCCCCAGGAGAGTCAGGTCTTTCAACCTCAATAAAATCACCCCTTGGGAACCACAGCTTACTGCCAATATTAGAGGAAGAAGAGAAGCAGCCTGAGAATGAAGACAACAAATGTCAACCACTGTCACTATCCCTCCCACTGTTATACAACCCCCTCAACAACTTGCTCAACCTCCAAGTGCAGCCTCAGTACCACCACCATACCAGCAACAACCATCACAATACACTACTCCCTTGACAGTTCCCTAGCAAGTACAACCACCAGTTCCTAGAATGGATTCCATGGCACCTGTTAACCAAGCCACCACCTTTGCCTTTGGAAGTAATATCATCCTGCCAAATCAAAGATTCTTCTAAAAGCTGCTCTTTACCAACCCTGTGATTCCTGGACAGCAAGCAACTGGAATTGTACAAGGAAATCAGGGAAATCTGACTCAACCTAGAGCAACTCAGTCAGCAAACCTGCTGCAAACAGGAAGTCCTAACCCACCTCCTGGACAACCTCACCCTGGATGACCACCCTCAGGACCAGGGCAACCAGGTCAAAATCCACTGCCAGGACAACCAGGAGCACCACCACCAGGATTTGGTTTTCCCCAACAAGCACAAATGCCTGCCACCCCTTCCATACCAAAGTATGAGGCACCACCCTTGTATGACAGTGACCCAAGAAAATACCTGGCATGGAAACAGCAGTGTGCCCTGTACATCATTGCCAACCAGCACAAATTCCCTACTGACCACAATGCCATCATATTCATGCTCTACTACATTGGAGGAGCAGCAGAACCATGGAAAATGGAATATCTCTACCAGCATAACTTCAATGGAGTATTACACCTCAGCACATTTAATGCATTCCAAGATGAGCTCAATAGAGTCTTCCTCCCTTACAACTACACTGAAGATGCTCTCTGATGACTCCACACTCTCAAGCAGAAACAAAGACCAGTAGACCAGTACATCTCTGAGTTCAAAGTCCTTGCTATACAAGTAGGAATGGTCAGTCCACAAGAACTCATCTACTGATTCAGAGAAGGTCTCAACTTCAAAATTGGCCTCAAAACCATTGCCCTCAGACCAGGTCCTGACATTGACATCTGGTTTGAAGCAGCAAAAGCAGCAGAAGAACAACACCACATGGAGAACAACTATTGTGCAAGCCATGCCCAAGAACAAACCAATAGAGCTATTCCCCAACTGAAGAAGAAGGCATCCTATAATATGAATTGGTCAAGAAGCCAGGCATATAAAGACCCATACACCATTGATGTCAATAATTTGACACTGGCACTCTCTGAAATCACACTTGAAGAAAACTACCCTGTAGAAGAAGATTCTGAAGAAGTTAATGAGGTGGAAGAAAACTGTGATGTCTTGGAAATGTTTCTCCAAAACATCCTCACCCTGAAAATGTGCAATGACCTCAAGCTGGGCAAATGCTTCAATTGTGGGCAGATGGGACATTTTGCTCAAGAATGTCCAAAGAAACCAAACCCACTGCAGTCAGCATGAAACCTACCATGAAATGCCTAGGCCAAGGTTTCTAAGCATAAGCCACCTGTACCCCCTTGGATGCCATGAGACAAGGAAAAACAGCAGAAGTGAAAACAGGTGTTTGTCCAAATCAACAAAATAATTCAGGAAATTGACAACAATGAAGAAGTTGCCAAAATTTTCACTGAATTTTCAAACTCCACTAGTACTCAAGCAAGGGAGATCCAGGATTTTGCCTCAGACAACTAGGTTCCATGTCTAGATTGTCTTGAGAAAAGAAAGATGCACCAAAGGACAATTCTCTTTCTTTCCCCTATTTACTCTCAAATGGACTGATTTCTGATTCCTACCCTTGTCCAAGAGACAAAATTATGCTCCCCTCTTCTCTCTCTCAAGATGAAGTATCTGCCTTGGAATTATGCTTACAGACCCATAAATCAAACACCTTTTATCATCCAACTACAATGCATCTCTCTGAAAAATCTGTGGAAAACCTTGCACTAATTGACTCAGGAGCAGGACAAGATTTCATTGACCACCAGCTGGTTGAAACTTGGAACTTGAAAATGTCCCTGTTGAAGAAACTGATCAAAGTCAGAAATACAGATGGAACCCTCAACAAAGACAAGCAAATCATGCATTTTGTCACCCTCAACTTCACTATCTATGGGAAGCAAATGAAGGCTGATTTGCAGGTGATTAACCTGGGATGACCCAGAGTAATCTTAGGGATCCCCTGGCTTGCAATACACAACCCTGACATTGATTGGTCAAAAAGAACACTCTCATGGAGACATTTGACAGAAAACACCAGACTCTCTTCGATAATTGATAACACTCTCTCCAAAATCTATGTGAACAAGCTTGAAGAAGATTTCTCCAAGGAAGACTTCACTGAGATCAATGCCAAGACCTCCTATTCTTAAATACTCACTCAAGCAGGAAAATAAAAGAAGGAAGCTGATCCAACAAAGATTGTTCCCAAGGAGTTCCATGAATTTCTCAATCTCTTCTCTCAGAAGAAAAGCAAGAGATTCCCTCCTGCTTGACAATGGGACCACAGGATCAAAACAAAGGAAACCTTTGTTCCAAAGGCTTTCCCTTCCTACATACTCTCTCTAACTGAAGAAAAGGAGCTTGACAAATTCCTTGAAGAAAACCTTGTGAAAGGGTACATCAGACCCTCAAAATCACCCATGGCCTCCCCATTTTTCTTTGTTTCAAAGAAAGATGGAAAACTCAGGCCTTGCCAAGACTACTGCTATCTCAATGAGCATACAGTCAAAAATGGCTACCCAATTCCCTCTATCCAGTCCATACTTGACAAACTTTGAGATTCAAAATACTTCACTGCCCTAGATGTTCAACTCAGCTATAATAACATCCAAATCATAGAAGAAGACAGATGGAAAGGAGCATTCTGTACACATCAAGGATTATTTGAACTGACAGTCATGTTCTTTGGAATGTGTAACAGCCCCACTACTTTCCAAAACATGATGGACACCATCCTCACTCCCCTTATTGTGTGGAACAAAGTTATCATCTACATGGATGATATCCTCATCCATGCCCCAATAAAGGCCAAACTCAGGAGAACAACCCAGGAAGTATTCAAGATCTTATAGAGGCATGATCTGTACCTCAAACCCAAGAAATGCAAATTTGAGAAAATGACTCTCACCTATCTTGGATTCATCATTTCTCCAAATGAAGTCAAAATGGGCTCTGCAAAGCTCAAAGGAATTGTGGACTGGCCTACTCCAAAGACAGTCCAAGATGTGCAGAAATTCATTGGGTTCTGTAACTTCTATTGCAAATTCATCAAGCACTATGCCCACCTGTCTCTACCACTCAATGCTCTTCTCAAGAAATCCAATTCCCCCTTTCACTGGACAAAGGAAGCCAACAACACTTTTAGAAAACTAAAGCAATGCTTCTTGGAGGAACCTGTCCTCATCACTCCTCATCCCTCCAAGCCATTCAAAATTCAAACTGATACATCTGTATATGCTTCAGGGGCAGTCCTCCTCCAAAAAGACTCCAATGGAGTGCCACACCCCTGTTTCTACTATTCCAAACCTTTCTCCAAAGCTGAACAAAACTATCACACATCAGAGTAAGAATTCCTTGCCATTATCCAAGCTTTGCAAGAATGGTGTCATTACATTGATGGATCACCTTACAAAACCACTATATGGATGGATCATGACAACACAATTCATTGGGCCAAACCATCAAAGCTCTCAAGATGAACCATCCAATAGTCTGCTATGATTAGTACCCATAAAATCAAGATTCGCCATATTCCCAGTTTGAAGAACTGTGCCACTGATGCTTTGTCTAGAAGACTAGACCACACCCCAACCAGCAAAGACACAGAGCTTGAAACTACCAAAGTAGCCATTCTATTAGAGAAGTTCCAAGCTAGTGACTTTACAAGTGCTAATGCAAAGTTGGCTAGTTCAGGAGAAAACAACAAAATCAATATTGTAGACCCTGATGTCAAAAATGAAGCCCAAAAAGGGAAAGATGGAACCATAGAACTGGATCAAGAAGATCACATTCAACTACCTAAGGACTCCATACTTGAGAAGTGCTTATTGCAGTATGTACACAATGCACCAGCTGCAGGACACCCCAGAGTTGCTGAAACCCTTTGGAAACTTCAAGAATACATTACCTGGCCTGGTATTTGTGCCTATGTTATGAACTATGTTAAAGGCTGTCCAACCTGCCAGTAATACAAGATAAATCAATGACCCTTGAAACCTCCATTGCAACCAATTCCAGGTCCCTGATCATTACAGCCTTTTGTCCAAATGTCCATGGACCTTATCACTGACCTCCCCAAATCCAATAGATATGATGCAATATTGTCTGTGGTGGACCACAGCCTTATGAAGGGGATAATCATAGTCCCTATGTCCAAATCTGCCACTGCTGATCAAATTGCAGACATCTTAATCAAGCACATGTTCATCCACACAGGAATACCTGATAAAATCATTTCAGACAGAGATCCCTGGTTTATGGCCAAATCGATCTGAGCTATGTTCAAGAAGCTGAACATTGATCACACCCCCTCCACCACCTATCACTCTCAATTGGATGGATCAACTGAAAGGTTTAATCAAGAAATTGAGATGTACCTGTCAGCCTATTGCACCCAAAATCCCCACTCATGGCCTAAACATCTCCCCTTAGTTGAATTCTCCCATAACTCCAGAACCCATGCCAATCACCAGCAGACCCCATTTGAGCTAATGTACCGTCACCTGCTCAAAGCCTTCCCTACTGAGCTAGCTCTGACAAACTCCCCATCAGCCAAAGAAAGAATGAACTGGATCATTAATATCTGAGAAGCTGCAAAATTAGCACATGAAACTTTGCACAAAATTATGACAGAACAGACACAAATGTGCATGCTGCCAAAAATAGAACCTGGCCAGCAAGTTTGGCTTGATGCTTGAAATTTGCCAATTCAGGTCATGTCAAGGAAAATTGCTGCCTGTTAACTAGGCCCATTCACTGTAATCAGGAAATGCAGAAACATATCCTATGAGCTATCTCTCCCAAAGAGCTGGAGGATACATAACATCTTCCATGTCCAATACCTCTATCCTGTCACCAAAAATGACATTTATGGTAAACACTTCTCAAGACCTCCACCTGACCTTGTCCAAGGAGAAGAAGAATGGGAAGTTGAAGCCATAGTGGCACACCATCACACCAGAAGACAAGGATTACTGTTCTTAGTTCATTGGAAGGGATACCCTAATTCAGAGTGAACATGGCAAAATTCCATAGACCTGTGCAATTCCAAGACCCTTCTCAATACTTATAAGTGACAGCACAACCTCCACTGAAAACTCAACAACTTGAATGTCTACTGCTTCTGACTCTACCACTACTGACTACCCAACCACTCCTACAACTGCCACTTCTTTCACTCAAGAATCATCACAAACCCTCATCTCTGCACCACCTACTCCTCTCACCCACAAACCAACACCCTCACCAGAAGATTGTCCATCCACTCCAGAATCCCTATGTTATGAAGAGCAGCAAAGACAAGTCATTGACATTGCCAAAGTCAGGTGCCAAATATCCCAGGCATTCAAACTATATGAAACACAAAGCTCCCAAAGGTGAACCTTTCCAACTAGTCCCCTACAAGAAGCAAGCAATGCCACTCTTTCTGCTGCAGTATGACTCCAATCTCTATATGAAGATTCCTTTTCCCAAGCAAGGTCTGCTCTTAAGCACAGTAATCAATTAACTGAAGTACTTGACACTTTCAGGGTGTCTTGGTTTAACACAATACATTGCCAGCTCCATGCTAACAGACTGGCTGATGAAGTCAGTACCTACTTTAATCAGGTTATTGACCTGCCAGGACTTAATCAAGAAAAGTGATACCCCTCAGGCACCCACTGTGCAATTCTGCAAGTATGAGAGGACCTATCTGCTTTTCTCCACCTACAAATTGGACTTAGATCTGGCAATGTTATGTGCAACCCCTTGCCCTGATAGAACCAAGGAACCCCTCCAGTACCCAAGCAACTTCATAATGTGGATCAACAACACACCAAAAGAGAAACTTCTGGAGATACAGAACCTTCTCTTGTTGACAGCCCTATCCTCACCCTATCTGACCAATGTGCCACCTGCTATCAATGTAGCAATGTGGGTCTTTTTTTTTTTTTTTTAAATCCTAGTTTATTGCAATAGACTAGCTACTACAAATGGGTGCATGATAGCAGTCCCAATACCGAAACTAGAGAAAGGAAAAAGAGAAAGAAGAAAGAAAAAGAGAGAAAGAGAGTAGACGAAGAGTGGAGAGCTAACAATGATATATGTACAAGAGTAAGAGAGAGGAAGCTAACTTAGTTAGAGAGAAGGGAGTAGTCGAAGGAAGGAATCGAAGATGAAAATAGGTAGGGAGCTGGGGAGCTAGCTATGAGACAAGAGTGAAAAGAGAAGGTCCTTTAATGAACATCTGGAACTCTGTTTAGGGCAAGTTGCTCTCTTCGAGTAAGGCAGTGGGTGGCAAACTCTTCTTGAGCAATGGGTCCTTGTATCTGGTCAGTGAAAGAAAAGGCCACTGGGTTTTGCTCCAGGAAGTTGATGAGCCAGTAAAAACCCCTTCGGTCTCCAACTGGGTAATGGAAGTGAGGGCAGCCTTGATTAAGGATGTGCTCATGTGTCTTGAGGTCTTTGCCACATGGGCAGGAGGTGATATGGCACCTGGGGAAGAAGCACTGACAAAAAGCACCAATAGGCACATGATTGGTGACACAATGAGTGAAGTGAGTACAGAGGTTAGGATCTTTGCCTAAGGGGGATTTAAGCCAGGAGCCGCCATTAGCATATTTGGGCTCAAGTGGTTGAGGGGGGTCAGCTGCATTGACAACAGGTAGCCATGAATGTCCACGATAGGAGGGATCATTCATTAAAGTTTTCCAGTGTTTTAAGCACTTGGATGTATAATGATTTTGAACGAAACCAAGGGATGTGTGGAAGGGCTGGCGTCAATTGTTGAGGATGCACAGCGACTTGGCAAGAATGTGAGCCTGGTGGTGGACTGACCATTGGACAGAGGAAGGGATTGACCAGAAGTGAACGTGGTTGAGGGGGGAAGAGGAGAGCCATTGCCTGAGAGGGGGAGTGATTGCTATAGAGTCTGGGTGAGCACTATGGGGACCATAAGAGAATAGTTTTTTTGCAGAAGAAATAGAGTCTGTGAAAACAACTATTGAAGAAATATTATGAGATGAGGTGAGAGAGATGGAAGATGAGAGACTGAGATGGAGAGTGTATGATTCAGTGTCAGATGAGAGAACTTCCCCACAGGGGTAAACAGAGGAAGAAAGAATATCTGTAGGCAAAGAGTTGAAAACAATAAAGGAGGAAGTGGCAGAGAGGGAACTGTCTACTGGTACAGAAGCATCTGTCACTACAATGAGAGAAACAGGAGATGAAAAAGAAAGGTCCCAAGCACGAGAGGCATTGGAAATGTGAATGGCCATCACACCATCTTTCAATGGGTCAGGACATTCAATAAATTTGATTTGCATTTCAAATGAGTCCAGCAAGTGCTGGCCAGGTTTGGTGCTAGGATGGAGGTGCTGAAATCAGTCCGAAACCAATTGGGCATCAGATACAAAATCAAGCACTGTGGATCTAGTTTTAGTTGATCATGCAACAAGAGGGTCAACATCTTGGGTAAGAAGTTTGAGAGGGTGGGAAGGGGGGAGGGTGTGGAAACAGAGTGAGCATCATTTGGCAAGTTTGAATAGGTGAAGTTGGATGGGGATAAGACCAGCAATGGCCTCAACCCCACCAGATGGAGTGGTTCAAAACGTGCCTGTAATCCATAAAGTGGCTTGGCACTGCATACATTGAAGGGATTTGATGAGTCTGCAGTATCTAGCATTGCGATTGAACCATAGGCAGAAACTGTAGGTTGCAATCAGGACTACACATGATCGATAGAGGAGTCTCTTGTTGAGGGGGGAGAGACCATGGACTGAGTTGCTGAGCATGTGCATGCAGCGGACAGTGGATAGAGCTTTGGTGGAGTAGAAGCAGACATGTTCTTTGAAGGTTAAGGAGCAGTCAAACCAAAACCCCAAGTAGTGGAGGTAAGGTTTGGGATGGATGGTGAAGTCGTCCTCTATTTTGACTGGTGGGTTGGGTTCAAGAGAGGGATGGCTGGAAAAGTGGAAGGCTTCAGTTTTCTCCCTTTCGAGAGTGAAGCCCATGTCAGTGAGATATTGTTTGCAAGCTTTGTAGACCTGCACTAATATAGTACAGTTATTATCGAATGAAGAAGATTGAACGATAATGAGTCCATCGTCAATGAAAGAGACTATTTTACAATGGGGGTCATTGGAAAATTTGTACATAAAGGGAGAAAGAGAAAGAGTGGTAAGGATAGGAGACAGAGTGGAGCCTTGACCTATGCCTACAGAAGCAGGAAATTTAGGAGAGAGTTCATTGTTCCAAGAATAAGTAGTATAGCAATCCTTTAGATAATGGGAACAGAAATCAACTAAGCGAGAGTTAAATCCATGTCTCTTAAGTACAGAACAAAGGAGTGAATGGTTGGTGGAAGGAAAGAATTGAGTGACATCAAAGGCAATGACACTCGTCTTGAGTTGTTTTTTCCACCCTGTATGAACAAGGTGGGTGACATAAATGCCGGCGTCCTCAGTTGAGCGCTGAACAATCCCACTGAATTGGAGAGGGTGAACCAAATTGAGTTGGGCCACTTTGAATTGCATCCATTTGGAGATCATCTTTTCAATGAGTTTTCCTAGTGTATTGAGAAGGACAATGGGCCTGAACATTTTAGGAGTCGAGTAATGTGGTTTATTCAGTTTGGGGATGATAACTGAAGTCGAATTCTTGAAATGTTTGGGCCATGTAGAAAATTTGACACATTTGGAAGTGAAGATGAGGAATTTATTTTGAAGGATGTCAGAGGACATGAGGGTCTTGATGTGAGCCCATGAGAGATGGTTGGGTCCAGGGGTGGAGGAATTGGTGCACAGTTTGAGGGCGTCAAAGAGTTCGGCACTAGAGAATGGAGGCCAAGAGCACTCCAGTTGGGCGTCAAGAGATTCAACTGTGGTTAAATCAATTGAACAATTATGGGCAGAATTATAAGAAGAGTTGAGAGCATGCCAGAGGTCTTCTAGCTTGTCACAACTCTTCCCATTGTAAGTGATGGATTGGCATGGTGGGAGGTTACATTTGCCAATCCATGACATTAGGTCCCATGGACGCTTGTCCTCCTGTAAGATGTCAATGATCTTTTGATCGAAGAATGCTCTTTTGGCTTTGCATGTGCAGCATCGAAATTTAGCCCAATTAGACTTGGACTTGTGTCATTTGAAGGCTTCAAGGGTGCTGGAGCATTCTTGATTCCACCAAGGTTTGGATTTGGCACATATTCTGACCTTGATGGTGTTGTTGGACCATTCCTCATGGATGATAGAGGATAGATTTTCAGTGAATGTTTCAACATCTTTGGGGGATTGGAACGTTGAAGGGAGTTGTTGAAGGCATATAGATACAGAATAGAGAAAAATGGTCTCTTCTTCTGAATCTTTGGGTATGGTGGTTTTCTCTATAATGGGCAAGATAGCTGAGGGGAGGGGGATTGTTGCGAGGAGGGGGCAGTGATCAGACTGGAGTTGCCAATCATCCCAGATGATGTGTGTAGGACTATCTGAGTTATTGTTTTCTATCATGAACACAAGATCAATGACAGAAGGGCATTTGTTCCTGTCAAATGGCGTGTGGGTCGGCATGGGGTTGACAGGGGTGGAAATGGACAGTCCAATGGAATTCATGATATCAACCAGAAGATCAGCTCTCACAGAATGATGAATGACGTTTTCATCCCATTCAGGTGAATGGAAGTTAAAGTTGCCTCCAGCACAGACAATGTGGTCGGGGAAGTTATTAATACATGACTCTAAGTAAGTTAAAGATGAATCATCAGATGGATTGAGATAACAGTTCAAGATATAGATCTTATTAGGTAAGGACAGTGAAATGAGTTGGAAATCGCATGAAGAAATGATGTCTGGGTGGAGGATGGGGTGAAGAGAAGAGAGCGACTTGTGAATGTACGTGACTGTTCTAGAGTTTTTAGGGTCTGATATGAGGGGATCCAATCTGGATGATTGGGTGGACCATATTCTGGGACTCCTTCAGAGTCTTCGGTAGAAGGGACATTTTTAATACGTCAGATGGGGGGTTCTTGTAAACATAGAATAAGTACATTACTGAAGATCAGTGCAGATAAAAGAGTCTGAATGACTTCAAAGTTACAGTAGACATTGAAAAATAAAGCTGGAATAGATGAAAGGAAAGAGACAGAAGGAGAAGAGTGGGGTCATCTGTTATGTCCTTTAGACATTTATGGCACCTGATGACATGCCCCAAACAAAAATAGGGGCAAATCCAAACAATTCTGGCTGTTTAGACTGTGAAAATAACATAGTAAAGTAAACAGACCCTCCCCAGTTACTGAACAAGGAAAAGAACATACCTAAAA
>JAEUWR010000754.1:0-14677 GCA_018524895.1 Podaxis sp. C-F-101400
GTTACTCCGTTAGTACACGAGAAGTCTCCTTTGATACGATCTGCGGATACGTATCGGGCCTCTTTACGGACCGAAGCAGCCTCACTATAACAGCCGTTGATAACTTTGAATTCACTAATGTGGCGCATTGGGACAAATTGTCAGCATCCCAAACCATGTCAAGGCATGGTCGAATATGTCTGTTTTGTCCACCTCAGTGGAACCGACACACCATGCATGGAATCTGGCGCTCCTGACAAGACTGACAAGCATAGAATAAACTTTGTTCTTGCCATACTCTACACCATGGTTCATATCCTGCTCAAGGAGAGTTTTATGCTGACAGTGAAGTCTCCTGGGGCTGTGTTCATACCAAAGCCACCAAAGGGGCCTCCTGCATTCTCATTGAAAAATACTAAGTTCGTCTAAGTGGGTGGCAATAGATTACTGCCATTCCAGCAATGAGGGTACTAACTCTCACAGTTCGTGTCAGTTCCAAAGTTATCAAGAGGTACCGAGAAGGTGAATGTACAAGCCCTAATGCTAGTCATGTTCAGCCATACAGGTCTGAGAGCACCATCGTGGACGCCGACTAAGGTGGACTTCGTCCCCTGCTGGGGATCACTGCAGTCCTGTTTCGTTGGATCTCGAATGAGCAAACATTCTAAGTACATAACTTACCAACAGTATTGACCAACTCAATTCCAATAATACATTCATCCAATTCTAGCATCTTGAAGAGTCTCTCCAGAAAACTGACCATGGGCTTGTCTGCAGCCACTAATTGACAATGCAAGAGATGGTCACCATAGCGTATTTATGCACAGCACTGATGTCGAAACTCTACTACAATGATTACTAGAGGCGAATGACGAAAAAGACAGCCCAAAAGAACCGGTAAGGAAAATGAGAAAACGACGAATACATCCGCCGCAATAGAGATATCAATGAGCTGCTGTGGGAGAGAAAGGTGCTAGCTAAAAGTGAGGGAGGAATGTAGTCCATGCAACGTTCTTATAAACATCTGCTGGAAGATCACGAAGAGTGGTAAAGGCAAGCGCAACGAGAACGAGGCGCACAATGGCATACCCCAAGCTCCCAGCGTACACGATGACCATGAGAGGGAATATAGCCACCTCATTGTCAAATATTTTTTCAAGAAGCATGCAGCATGGAATGAGTAGTGGTTGAATGGTTATCCAGAATGCAGAGACATGCCACAGCATTTTTTCAGGGTAAGAAGGGAAGGATGACGTCCAAATCGGTATCAAGTGGATGCAGCCAAACACCGCAGCAATCAAACTGAAAGTGAATAGTGCTCTGACACTGCCCTCCTTTGATGCATAGAAGAAGGGTGAGTTTTCGATGGCATCAAATCCGGCTTGGCCCACAAACATTGCAACGAGGGGCTCAATGGGCCTTATAATGAGGAAGGCGAGCCACTCCCCAGCGTCCATGTCCCACCAGTTGCACTTGGGAAGCAACAGCTGATAAAGTCCCGTCAATAACAATGAGAATACTTTAGCCATCCGCTGCATTAACCAGTTCACACTCTTGGGGATGTTGTCAAAAAATCGGCGTGCCCGGGCGTAACGTCGTGGAGGTTCAGACAGTAAAGCCGCGCTCTCCTCATCTTGACATCCACCTTCGATCCCGGACGTCTCCGGGTCATTGTTGGAATGAATGGAGTTTGAGGTACACGAGAGATCGCCCCCATTTTCTGACTTGCCTTGCATCCCATCACTCTCTGTTGTCTCCACTTTCTTCTCTACTATTGACCCGCACATCTCACACGGGGATCCCTTCGGTGGCGTGTGTACATGGACCGGAATAGCCACGCGCATATTCTGAGGTTTGTTCCACCACAAAGTGTACGTGATGATGTTGAGGAATGCGAAGCCGAGTGTGACGACTTCCAGCTCGGTCACTGGCAGATGTTTTATCCACCGGGCGAGGCATTGGAAGATGAACCATGTGGTTTGGAGGACGACGAGGAGCTTGGTGAGGAAGTCTCCCTTGCTTTTGTCGTTGATCTCCTCTTCCGACATATCGAAACGCTCCTTGAGCTCAAAGACTTCTCCGATATATCCAGCAGGTTTTCCATCTTTGTATTTCATCAGGCCACGCATCTCAAGAAGGAAGGCATGTGTAAGAGTCCAAGGGCCACCCGGCTTTTCCTCCCCACGAGAGCGGAACCAATTGAAGAGCGACCATGCCGGTGGCTTCGCTACAGAAAACATTAGACTGAATAGCAACTCAGATTGGTCGCCAACTCACCCCCATTATGGAACCTCTTGTTATACTTTCTGACATTCTCCGCTGCTCCGAGACGTTGTCTTAACGCCCATGTTGTGACAAATTCGGGGCCTACGATAGCATAGATCATAATCGTCACCCGTTCCTTGAAAGTCTTCCATCCTGAATTACGTGGGTCAGGGACATTTGGGTGGACAGCGACCCAGGTACAAGCAAAGATAGTAGCAAGGCAGCTCCAAACGATATCCTGCATGGTACGGGAGCACGCGACGCTCATGCATTCAGGGAGTTCGCGACCAAAGATGGTGAGAGGGATAGGTGGATCGAGAGCGTCGGGAGGCAGTAAAACGGGAGCACTTGACGAGGCGTTGAACGCTGCAATGAGAAGGAGGAGGATGAGCATCGTGGGCGATGAGGAAGAAAGGCAGTGCTGGGGAGAATCGCTCGCACCCTGGGTATAGATATACTTACCTGCGGCGTTCTATCGATACTGCATCTCCTATTTATGACTGACAGGTGGTATGCAGTGCATGGCATGGCCAGTATGTCCAAAAGTAGACCAATTGGGGAGGATCTGTGGGTATGAATAGCTTTCAGGCTGTTCCATGGCTGTTCTTATTTGCTTCGTTTGTTACATTGCCAGGGGTACTACATCGCATTTCTTCACCTTCACCTCCACTTGTACACTGCCCTTTCATTCGTTTCTTTCCCAATTCATAGCTCCCTCACCCACGTTGCCATAGTTTGTATTACAACCAGGATTTGGCGCAGACCCGTTGACTTCACACGTTAACAAAGTGCCCCAAACTCGTTCCACCCCCACCTCAGCATGTGAAGTCTTGAGCCACAATTCCTGCTAAAACTTTGAGTGATATAGGCTCTCTAACATCCCAGACACGCTGCTTTCGCGAGGAGAATACGATACGCGGTGTTCGAAGCTCTGAAGTCAAGTGATCGACGTAGATCCATCAAATATAGTCAAGAATATTCCGAGTATCATAAACAAAGGCTAGTAATGTAAAGTAAGATCAAAAACACCACCTTCAGACCGAACATGGGGAAGCGGAAGGTCTATCTATCAACCATCCAAACCAGATATCCAACACAGAACTCATCCGCTCGTCAAGTCATCGGCATCAATATCAACATCAACATCATTACAGGCAACGCCTTCCGCGTCTACAAAATAACATCATAACAAATCCATCGTAAATAGGTCGCTTGTATTTTAGATAAGTTTTTCCGTCCTTCTAGGTGAACTGAGCAAGAACGAGCGTGAGAGTACGCAGTGGCAGGGAGCATGGACGGGGAAAGAAACAAGGAAGAGATCATGCGATCATACGATCATGATGATGACCTCCAAAGAGACCCAACCCATCCCACGAACTTTAAGAAGCCGAGGATACATCCACCAGAGATGATGGGTAGTGTGAGATTATCATCCAACGACCCGAGATCTATCAGCGCTCATTAGCATCCCGAATGGTCAGCAGACAACCACGGACGACTCACCCATGGCTTCAGCAACACCGTTGACCAACCCCGCAACGACACCGACCACACCAAGACCCAACCAACCTTTCAACACTCCTCCAACCAAGGAACAAGCACCTGCATCGAAACTCCAACTCACATCACGTCCACCAAATCTCAACGGAGCGACCCATGCCCAAAAACCGATAGCGATCAGGGTCCCAGTCACACTAGCAGTAATGAACCCTGCAATGGACTTTCTTGGTGCCAGCGGGATCCTGACGAGCGGTAACGTGGAGACGAGGGGCCGTAGAGTCGGCCAATAGTTGAAGCAGCGGTATCCGCCCATGAAAGGCTGTAGAATACGCAGAACGATAATGAAGTAAGGTGTCAGTGACAGGATAAATGGAATCACAGAGTGAGAAGAGAGGAGGACGGAAGAGGAAGGAGGGAAGGGTAGTACAAGGGGACGTACATGAGGATTGCAACTGTGGCAACGTCCTGCGGATAGAACTGCAGGACAAAGTTGACTCCGAGGATGTACCATATCGCTCCATTCGTCGAATTCTACAACCACCTCACTTAGCCTACATGCGTGAAAAGAAAAGATAAAACGGACACACCTTTTCACTTTCACACATCAAGAACCCGAGCACGCGCTCGTACAGCCTTTCGAACGCAGGCGACCGGAAGCGCAACAGGTCGGCGGGGACAATAATGCACAGCGACGACCACAATGTGAATACGATTTTTGAGGGATCACTTTCGGAGACGTAGAGATACAGCGTGAAGAACCCTGTCCTCAGAGCATTGAATAAGAGAGATGAGATAAGTGAATAGCAACGCACCGATAGAACTATGTAACAATTTCCTCGGAATTTCCCAGTCTATCTTCTGTTTTCTGCTTCTTCTCGACTCCATTTCCGCTAACATGTCCATTTGTGTGTCCGCTCGCGTGACCGTTGCTGTTCAGGGCCTTGTCCCGTCTCACGAGCTCGTCATAAAGCGCCCTCTCAACCTCGGCCCTCTCTCCTTCAGCTTCGACCTCTTTCTCCCGTTCTCCATCGCTCACGTTTGAAGAAGGAACGTCGGTGTCGTCTTCGGGGGTGGCATACACGTCGACCATCTCGAGGTGGCCAAGACCTTCGAGTCGCCTGATAACCTTGCGCATAATCTTGTGGACGCCCTTGTCAGAGGAAAGGGAAGATAAGGAAAAGGTAACGATGGGAGAACGGGAGCGAGGACGGTGGGGAGGTAAGTTGGGAGGGGAGGAGGATATTGACATGAGGGCTCGCAAGGGTGGCAGAGGGGTGGTGTAGACAACACCAACACACGACAGACCAGACCGGCTCAGCTCTGCCTATTTTGGCATAGATCCACACGTGCTCACTGCTGTTGTTGTTGTTGTTGTTGTATTCTGCATTTCTATACCGCTACAAGCAAACTGACTGCTAAGACGCAGTCGGGCTGGAGCCCGGAACAATGGGGTACAGTCAACAGTTATAAGGTTCAGAGTATTTTTGTGGAGTTTTCTGGTAGAAGCATAAACGTCATCATAGGCAGCATAACCCAACACCCATCACAGCCACACATTCAGCAGGGTACACCGGTATTCGGTGCGGTCGGCGGGTCTACTGTGGGGAGGTAGAATACTCTCACTCGGCTTCGGGAATCGAACCCTCGCCTCCACAGCAGAGAAATGCGAGGAGTAACCAACGTGGCGGGGGGATTACCACTACTCCATCGCGCCCCCCACGTGCTCACTGCTCATATATGCTATCTAGCCTTGTACTATCAACCTAGTACAGATACCCAAGCAGCTTGCCTCCAACATTCGTGCGACGCGCTCCTCGTGGTTCACAATGCCAGATGATGCCACCAGAATGATTCTAAACCCACGTGAGAGAGGAGCGAGTCGACCCAAGACTTGCTTTGGTTAACCGGTACATACATTGAAGCACAGTGAGATCACTCGAGATTTGTTCAGATGCCCACTCATCTGAATCACAATCCTGCCGGCATTGTAGTGTCAATGATTTCAAATTCAACAATGTGGCCTATCGAGACCACGTGTCAGCAGCCTGAACTGGGTCAAGGCACGGAGTAGGACGTCGTCTCTTCTGTGAATCCATGTCCATGAAGAATGGAGACATGTGCTATATTGGTTAACAGAGACATTTTTAATATGTTGGAGGATCGAAACGACAACCGCATAGAGATAGGTGGCGCCAATCACAGTTATACCACTCTGAGGAAAGATGTGTAGCTAGGAGGATGGAAGGGATGCTCACCAAGGCGCTGCATGACACTGAGGAACTTGGCAACGACCTTGGAGAAAGAACGGATGAGGACTTGGCGCCTTCCATGGCACTCAGCATTGACAATATTTTCAAGGCAGCCGCTTCATCCGGGGAGGCCAGAAAGTGTCAAAAGGTATATTGCGCTAATTGGTGTATAAGGAGAACAATCAGCGTTGGATTTGGGTGCAAGTGAAATCGGCTGTAAGTGCCCCAGACCTCAGGCGGTGAAATCGAATAGGAATGCAATCGGGTTGTGCAAAATGAGGCACTGCCCAGCTGATGCATTCTGAGCTTCAACGTGACAAGCTTACCCCCAAAAGTGGTGGTGAGTGATATTTGTGTTCTCGGATGGTTATGAGAGCTGAGGGCGGATGTTGCTGGGATGCAGAGGGCAATTTTGGTCTACTGCCCTCTAGTAACAAAGCCAAGCATCCGAAGGCCAGGGCCTCATGGCTTTAACGACGTCGGGAGGGACTTAGGCAAGGAGTAGATGTGTTGTCACTGATCCTATAGGAGTGGCTGATGAGCTTAGTGGTGTAACTGGACTTCTAAATCTGGTTCAATGTTGAGTGTCAGAACATTTGATATGCCTACCCACCTGCATTCATCTGTCTGCATGCTGGCTTGTTTTCTGAAGAATAAGGTACTAAGACCCAACTTGGTCCCCACTGTTGAGCTCCCCCTCATTCAGTTGTATAGGAAAGGGAGATTCAAGTTCTCTGTAACAAGGTAACAACTTTGAAAGAACAATGCAAAACTGCTCAGGAAGAGGCACATAGCACAAAGGAGGCAATACAGATGATTGTCTCTCCCCCTGAATTATCAATTGATTGTGCATGCAGGCATGTAAAGAACGTACTCTAGCATCTTGGAGTCCTGCAGAAAAATTGGCTATTAGCCTGTCTGCCTTCACTGGTTGACAATGCGAGAGACAGTCACTATAATGCATATGTGTACAGCACTGATCTTTAAAATATACTACAATGACCACTAAAAGACAATGACAAAATGGGACAACCCAAAATAATTGGCAAGGAAACTGAGAGAACAGCAAATACATCTGCAGCGATAGACATATCAATGAGGTACTACGAAAGAGGCCAAGTGGGAAGGCACTAGCTAAAAGTGAGGGAGGAATGTGGTCCACACAATGTTCTTATAAGCATCTGCAGGAAGATTGCGAAGAGTGGCAAAGGCAAGTACAATGAGAATGAGGCGTGCAATGGCATATCCCAAGCCTCCAATGCCCATGATGAAAATACCAAGGAAATCAGTCACCCCATTGTCAAATGTATCAAGAAGCCAGTGGAATGGAATGAGTGCTGGCTGAATGGTTATCAAGGATGCAGAGACTTGCCACAGCATTTTCTCAGGGTAAGAAGGGAAGGATGATGTCCAGATTGGTATCAAGTGAATGCAGCCAAAAATCGCAGCGATAGAACCGAAAGCCAACACTACTCCGCCACCAGCACTTCTTGATGCATAGAAGAGGGGAGTGCTTTGGATGACCTCAGGATCCCCTCTACCCATAAGCATTACGACGAGGGGCCCAATGGGTCTTGCAATGAAGAGGAACCAACCCATGGCGTCCATGTCCCGCCAGCCGTACTTGGGCAGCAACAGCCGAAAAAGTCCCATCAATAATGACGAGAACGCTTCAGCCATCCCCCGCATTAGCCGGTTCATGCTCTTTGGAATGTCATCAAAAAATAGGCGTGTCCAAGCGCAACGATGCGGAGGTACAGACAGTAAAGCCGCGCTCTCCTCGTCTCGACATTCCACTTCGATCCCAGATGTCCCCAGATCAGTGTCGGAATGAATGGAGTGTAAGGTGCTCGAGAGATCACCTCCATTTTCGGGCCTATCACCCTCCGTTGTCCTCACTTTCTCCTCTACCACTGACCCACACATCCTACACGGGACCGGAATAACCACACGCATATTCTGTGGCTTGTTCCACCACAAACCGTATGTGATGATGTTCAGAAATGCGAATGCGAGCGTCATGACTTCCAGCTCCGTCACTGGTAGGTGTTTTATCCACCGGGCGAGGCATTGGAAGATGAACCATGTCGTTTGAAGGACGACAAGGAGCTTGGTGAGGGTGTCTCCCTTGCTCTTGTCGTTAATCTCCTCTTCCAATATATCCAAACGCTTCTTGAGCTCATCGACGTCTTCGATATATCCAGCAGGCTTCCCATCTTGGTATTTCATCAAGCCGCGCATCTCGAGAAGGAAGCCGTGGGTAAGAGTCCAAGGGCCACCTGGCTTTTCCTCTCCACGATTGCGAAACCAATCGAAGAGAGACCATGCTGGTGTCTTCGCTACAGAAAACATGAGACAGAAAAGCAGCTAAAATTGGTGACCAACTCACCCCCGCCGTGGAATTCCCCATTATACTCTCTGACGTGCCTTTCAGCTCCGAGACGTTGTCTCAACGCCCACATCGTGACAAATTCGGGGCCTATCATAGCGTATATCATGATCGTCACTCGTTGCTTGAAATTCGTCCATCCCGAATTACGTGGATCAGGGACATTTGGGTGGACAGCGACCCAGGTACAAGTAAAGATAGTAGCAAGGCAGCTCCAAACGATATCCTGCATGGTACGATAGCGCGCGACGTTCATGCATTCGGGGAGTTCGCGACCGAAGATGGTGAGAGGGATGGGTGGATCGAGGGCATCGGGAGGCAGTAAAACGGGAGCACTTGACGAGACGTTGAATGCTGCAATGAGAAGGAGGAGGATGAGCATGGTGGGCGATGAGGAGGAAAGGCGGGGCTGGGGGGAATCGCTAGTACCCTGGATGTATACATGTACCTGGGGCGTCTATCGTGACGGCGTCTCCTGTTATCAATCTGACAGGCAGCATGCATGTAGGCAGTGCATGGCGCGTCTAGTGTAACCGAAGTAGGTCAGACAACGAAGATTCGCGGGCACAAATGAGTTTCATGCTGTTCCAGGCTGTTCTACTCGTCTCACTCGTCACCTTGCCAGACGTACTGTACAGCATTTCTTCACCTTCACCTCCACTTGTACACTGTCCTTTCATTCGTTTCTTTCCTAATTCATAGCCCCCTCACCCACGCTGCCGTACCTTATATTACAACCAGAATTTGGCGCAGATCCGTGATTTTACACATTGACATAGCACCCCAATCTCGTTCCACCCCCACCCCAGTATGTGGGGTCTCGAGCCACAATCCCTCGAAGGTTATGGGCTCTCGAATATCCCAGACACGCTGCTTTCGCGAGGAGAATACGATACGCGGTGTTCGAAGCTCTGAAGTCAAGTGATCGACGTAGATCCATCGAATTTAGTCAAGAATATTCCGAGAATCATAAACAAAGACCAGTAATGTAAAGTAAGATCAAAAACACCACCTTCAGACCGAACATGGGGAAGCGGAAGGTCCATCTATCAACCATCCAAACCAGATATCCAACACAGCACTCATCCGCCCGTCAAGTCATCGGCATCAATATCAACATCAACATCATTACAGGCGACGCCTTTCACGTCTACAAAATAAAATCATAACAAATCCATCGTAAGTAGATCGCTTGTATTTTAGAAACTTTTTTCGTCCTTCTAGGTGAGCTGAGCAAGAACGAGCGTGAGGGTAGACACGGAAGAAGGGAGCACAGACGGAGGAACAGACAACGAAAGGATCAGACGATCAATCATCATATGATCATGATGACGATGCCCAAAGAGAGCCAACCCATCCCACAAACTTCAAGAAGCCGAAGATACATCCACCGGAGATGACGGGTAGCGTGAGGTTGTCGTCCAGCGATCCAAGGTCTATTGACGTTCATTAACATTTTGAATAGCCACAAAGACAACAGACGACTCACCCATCGCTTCGGCAACACCGCTGACCAACCCCGCAACGACACCGATCACACCAAGGCCCAGCCAGCCCTTCAACACTCCTCCACCCAACGAACTAACAACACCCGCATCGAAACTCCAACTCACATCACGTCCACCAAATCTCAACGGAGCGACCCATGCCCAAAAACCGATAGCGATCAGGGTCCCAGTCACACTAGCAGCAATGAACCCTGCAAGGGACTTTCTCGGTGCCAGTGGGATCCTGATGAGCGGTAACGAGGGTAGGGGGAGTGGGATGTATAAAGGCAGGCGTGGAGACGAGGGGCCGTAGAGTCGGCCAATGGTTGAAGCAGCAGTATCGGCCCATGAAAGACTGTGTACGATATGTGGAACGATCAATGAGACAAGGTGTCAGTGACAGGGTGAATGAAACCACAGAGCGGGGGGAGAGGAGGACGGAAGAGGAAGGAGGGAAGGGTAGTAAAAGGGGACGTACATGAGGATTGCGACTGTGGCAACGTCCTGCGGATAGAACTGCAGGACAAAGTTGACTCCGAGAATGTACCATATCACTCCATTCGTCGAGTTCTACGATCCCGCTTGGCTTAGGATTTGTGAAAAAAAAAGAGAGATGAGAAAGCCACACCTTTTCACTTTCACGCATCAAGAACCCGAGCACGCGCTCGTACACCCTTTCGAACGCAGGCGACCGGAAGCGCAACAGGTCGGCGGGGACAATAATGCACAGCGACGACCACAATATGAATACAATTTTCGAGGGGTCACTTTCGGAGACGTAGAGATACAGCGTGAAGAACCCTGTCCTCAGAGCATTGAATAAGAGAGATGAGATAAGTGAACAGCAACGCACCGATTGAACTATGTAACAATTTCCTCGGAATTTCCCAGTCTATCTTCTGTTTCTGCTTCTTCTCGACTCCATTGCCATTGACATGTCCATTTGCATGCCCGCTTATATGACCGTTGGTGTTTAGGGCCTTGTCCCTTCTTACGAGCTCGTCATAAAGCGCCCTCTCAACCTCGGCCCTCTCTCCTTCGGCTTCGACCTCTCTCTCCCGCTCTCCATCGCTCACGTTCGAAGAAGGAACGTCGGTATCGTCCTCCGGGGTGGCATACATGTCGACCATCTCGAGGTGGCCGAGTCCTTCAAGTCGCCTGATAACCTTGCGGGTGATGTTGTGGACACCCTTGTCAGAGGAAAGGGAGGAAGGGGAGAAGGTAACGATGGGAGAACGGGAGCGAGGACGGTGGGGAGGTGAGTTGGGAGGGGATGAGGATATTGACATGAGGGCTCGCAAGGGCGGGAGAGCGGTGGTGTAGGCAACCCCAACACACTACAGACTTCGGCTCAGCTCTGCCTATTTTGGAATAGACTCACACGTGCTCATATACAACAATGTTGCTATCTACCCATGTACCATACGCCTAGTAAACATACCCAAGCAACTTGCCTCCAACATTCTTGCGACGCGCCTCCTCGTGGTCCAGAATTCCAGACGATGTGGTGAGGATGATGATACCAAACCCACGAGAGGGGAGGAGCAAGTTGACCCAAGACTCGATTTGGTTGACCTGCACATTGAAGCGCGGCGAGATCACTCCAGTTTTGTTCAGACGCCCGTTCAGCTGGATCACAATCTTGCCGGCACGGTGGTCGTCGATGATTTCAAATTCACCAATGTAGCCTGTCGAGACCAATCGTCAGCATCCTGAACTGAATTGTGTCAAGGCATGGAGTAAGATATCGTCTCTTCTGTGAACCCATGTCCATGGAGAGTGGAGACATGTGCTGTATTGGTTAACGGAGACATTTGATATGTCGGAGGGTTAAAACGACAACCGCGTGGAGATGGGTCGCGCCAATCGTAGTTATATCACTCCGAGCAAAGAAAGACGTGCGGCTGGGGGGGATGGAAAGTAGACTCACCATGGCGCTGCATGACGCTGAGGAACTTGACAACGACCTTGGAGGAGGGGCGGATGAGGACCTGGCGCTTTCCACGGCGCTCGGCGTTGACAATGTTTTTAAGGCAGTCGTTCTGTCACCCAATCTCAGATACGTCCCGTAATACAGGGCAGGCGACTCACCAAGACAGAGACGCGAACCATTTTTGCGGATCGTTTCTTTTTTCAGTGTGTGCGTCGAAAGGGAAGGCGGGGAGACTACACAGAGAAGATAGATGATAAGCATACGTATGGACCCCAGTCTGAGTGTCGTGCTACGGAAAGCGCGAGTCAGACGGGGAATGAAGCAGAACCATCTCCATCTCCATCTCAAACTCTCTTCCTCGTCGACACTCAGCAGCAACAGCGCATATTTACCTTGGGCTCGAGGTCTTGACGAGGAGGGCAGAGGCCGACGAACGGTGAAAGCGGGAAGCGACTTTGGCTGACCCCTTCCACACTAATCACTCTCCCATCATTTCCTGTTTGGACGTGTTTGGTTTATGTGGACTGTACAGCTGCATCAAAGCCACCGCGGCGGATCCCGACGCACCGTGCAGGGAATCTGACGCTCTCGACAAGACCGACAAGCACAGGACAAGTCTCGTTCTCGCCGTACTCTGCACCATGGTCCGTATCTGTCTCTGCGCAAGGAGGGCGTTATGCTGACAGTGGAATCTCCTAGGGCCGCGTTCGCACCAAGACCACCAAGAGGGCCTCCCGCGTTCTCATCGAAAAATAGTGAGTCCCCCTCACAGTGCCAACCCCACATGCCTAATCCAACCCCCCCGGGCAACAGCTACCCCCGCCTCACCCTCGATTTCCACACCAACAAGCGTATCATCGATGAAGTCGTGCGTGCACCTCCCCACTCAACCCCCAAAAGATCAAATCATTAATCACTTATTTGGAATCCGGTAGGCAGTCGTCCCCTCCAAGCGCCTGCGCAACAAAATCGCCGGGTTCACCACCCATTTGATGAAGCGTATCCAGAAGGGTCCCGTCCGTGGCATTTCCTTCAAGCTCCAGGAAGAGGAGCGTGAGCGCAAGGATAACTACGTCCCCGAAGTCTCCGCTCTTGATACCAGTGCAACTGGTCTCGAGGTTGATCCCGATACCAAGGTCAATCTCCTTCTCCATGATCCAACTTATGGTCACTCAAAACTGGTCTCCTCCAGGCTCTCCTTGACTCGCTCAACTTCGATTCTATCCAAGTCAACGTCGTTGTCCCCGTCACTGCTGCCCCCGAGAGGCCAAGGCGCGAACGACGAACTGTCCCTGGTGCCGGCCGTACATGAACGTCGTGATTGCCCTCCTCACTCCCGCCGCTTCCCCTTCCTTTCCTTGCACTGCAGATTGAAGAACGACGATTGGTGTAGAAGTACCTACATACCTCTCCTCCGGCATCCATGTCTCCCACCTTCCCCTTACCTTCAATAAGCTGTCTCGTGTATGCTGCTACTTTATGCCGCATTAAAACAAGCCGTCTCTCTTCTTTATGTACATGCCCGTAGAGGGACCATTGACACTCGTTAAGGGGGGCGATCACAAACAGTGAGATCATGAATCTGAGATCTGTTGACTTATCATAGTTTCGCAGTAGATGGCACAGTTGGCTCTGTCGGTTTATACAACTTTTGCAAGCCCTCCTTAGTCTCCTTTGCCATCGGCATACTCTTCCTACTCTCACTCCCTACAAACACATGCGTATATCCGCCCACAGCAGCCGGTGAATCCTTCCCCTGCACAAACACACCCACCTCATACTCTACGGAACTCTTCCCAAGCTTGTTCACGCGTAACCCAAGATCAACAACTTCCGGGAACGAAACCGGCGCAAAAAACTACATACACACAGGCAAGGTCAGAGAACAAGAATGGAAGATGAGTTGAAAGTTCGAACACACCTGACAATGCGACTCGACGACAAGCCCAATGAGTGGTGATTTCGCGGGTTGTAGTGAACAATGTTCGATAAGGTAGGTATTCACGATCGAGTCGAACAGGTGGTAATAGATCGAGTTGTTCATGTGCGAATACTGGTCGTTGTCGCTCCTAAAACGCTCCTCCTGCGTCAATGTTACTTATCGAACGACGGGCGGTGAATGTGTGCGGCGTTACCATCGTGTGCGGTAGGTGAGGAAGTAGGTGTAGTCTGAGCGGGTACGGTGTTTGAGGGATGTTGGCGCCATCTGTTGGAACGGTGGTGTAGAGGGAAGGGAGTTGTAGTGCTGGAGAGAGGAGTCAGGCGGATGGGGGCCCGGTTGTTCTTGGACCGGAATGGATCAAACTGACCGTATATGATGCCGGGAATACGAGGGAATACGTATATGATGCGAGGGTGGGAATTGCCTATTGAATGCACGATTGTAGACGTCCTTCGAGCAAGATATCACCTAATATCACTGGACCTGAACGATGCCTCAGACTCTGGCTGAACACTGTAAGACTAAAGCAAGCAACCCTCGTTCGCCACATTATGCATGCAGGACCATCTGGTCCGCAGATGCATACATGCCGCACCTTACGTGGAAAGGACTCCAGGAAACGGGATGCACAACCCATTTGAAAAATCCCTCGTCCCAAGACACATATGTACCCGCGCGATCCCTGAACCCTGCCTCGCGCCAAACATCTCCACCACAACATCGCCGCTCATAAACTTTCCCACCCTCCCATAACCTGTTGAAAGCCAGGGACAAACGCGCAGCGGATGGACCCTGCCTTTTTGTATTCTACATCCCTGGATTTGGGCGGCTCCCTGAGCTACAACATATCACTCCCGAGGACCCCCGAAAATTGGGGGGTATCCCTGATCAAATCCGGATAAAAATGTGAGGATTTCTGGGGAACCCTCCGCA
>JAEUWR010000753.1:0-26113 GCA_018524895.1 Podaxis sp. C-F-101400
AGGTTGAAGATTCCAGATCAAGGCATCTGATTCATAGGAACAACCCCTGTAGATGAGGAGGCCCTTAATGATGATGATATTAGGTGGGGAGCATTGCACCTGCAATGACCATTGTTGCAATCACCTGTGGCTCATGCAGCTGCATTAAGGGGAGCAGCCTTAGCTACTTCCCCAGTACAGCCCCCAATAGCATCTTGACCACCAAATGGTTGTGGAAACCAGCAGGAGGAAAATCTTGACAAAAGGGAGGAACTTTACCAACCCCCTGAAAGACCAAGATGAGAATATTCCCTTGTCAGAAATGTACCACTGACCTTTGGGTCCCCAGGTGTTGTGAACACCATTTGCAACCACATGCAACTAATGCACAATCAATTGAGTGCAACTATCTGAGAGTATCTCTCACAACCCTTTGAATTCCCAGAAGGGTATAGGCCTGGAAACAGGAAACCCCCCACTGAGAAAGGCCTGGAGCCTTACAGTAGAAGTCTGAGGTTTAGTGACCTTGAAAACTTCATATCTGCACTCTGCCTAGACCTTGCAATAAAAGGTCTAGGTGGAATGGATCATGCAAGGGACAGGCTGTGCCTGTATACCTTACCTTACCACTTAGCTGGAGAGGCCAAATGAATGATCATTCAGCACATTATAAATGTCAACCAAACCAAGTTCAATTGGACTTCCAAGGAAGCAATCCTTGCTCTGTATGATCACTTTGTGCTACCTACATCCATGCACAAAGCAAGAGAAGGACTCAAATGAGTCTGTTATAACCCTCACATTGGAGTGCAAGGATACTATGACTCCATCATGGATAATGCACAGTGCATGACTGTGCACCCTGATGATTACACCCTCAGTGAGTTATTCCTGGAAGGAATACCTGAGGACATGAGGACAGAGCTACTATTTCATCGAGGTCTGTCCCCTGAAGCAAACTCACTAGATGAGTTCCTCACCTATGCAGTCTCATACAAAAGCCAATGGAAACTGACATCATATTACCATCAGGCTCTTTGTCTGAATAATAGGGGAGTAGAACCCCTGATGCATAATAATCATCTGGTACTGATTTGAGATCAATCCAGACCTTGAATGGCATTTGTGCCAAAAAAGGTAGCAAATGGGTGAAAGCAAGTGCATATTCAAGAGTTACAGCAACTCTTGAATGACTCTAAACATAAGATGGCTTGACTGGAATGCAAGTCAAGCAACCACCAAGGCATGAGGCAGCCTAGTAAACCACTGGACCACAATGCCAATAAACCTACCAATATAGTAAAATGCTATCACTGTGGCAGTAACAATTACACTAGCTCAGACAAGTGTCCTTTGAAGGGTAAACCTTTACAAATCTGAGCTACCCACACTGTGATACCTGAAGATGGAGTATCACACTCAGGAGAAGAAGATGATGATCAGGCAGAAGATAACCAGCCTGATTATGAAGAAGAGGAGGATGACATTGATGAAGATCATGTGTCAACACAAGCCCTGGAAGATGGGTACACAGAAGTAACCATCATTGAGTCTGACTATGGATCTGATAGCAAGGACATGAATTTCCTCACAGGTATCAATGATACTTCCACTGAGAGCAAAATAAATGCACTCACTGATTACCCCAAGGAAGATGAGCCTTGAAATCAGTGGGTTTGAAGAGTGACCCTTTGAACCAACAAAGGAAAGATTCTATGCCCACAGGTTACCTCTAGTGAGAAGCAATGCCTCACATCATATATCAGTGTCAACAGCATTGAAGCCTGGACACTCTGGGATTCAGGGAGTACAACCTCCAGAATGACCCCAGCTTTTGCTCAGATCACTGACATTAAAGTCAATGAGCTAGAAGATCCACACATGCTCCAACTAGGCACAGTTGGTAGTAGATCTACTGTGAAGTACAGCACAACCATTGAATTAACAGTCAGGCCTGTAAAAACCTCATCCTACCTTGACATAGCAAACTTTGATTGCTATGACATGATTATTGGTACCCCCTTTATGCATTGACATAAAGTGAAACTCAATTTTGAGAATTGAGTTGTTGTTGTTGACAGAGTCAGCATTCCAGCTATTGACACTGTCAGTAATTTGGATATGCAGCTCTGTTGCCACTGTTTGACTGATAAACATCAGTTGACATGACTATATGATTGCAAGAAAACCATGGAAAAGTGATTGATGGTGGAAGACATCACTGAGGAGAGTGGTAATCACATTGGGGAAATGCTCCACAGCAATTACTGCCATATACTTGAGGAGAACCCCTCAAAGGCAAAAAACAACAATGAAGGAGAAAAACTCCCTCACCCACAAGATGTGAATGGACTAAAGTTCCATCCAATCAGATCCATCGAAGGCAAGCTCCTGGCTCATCAGCAGTGAGAGCCACCATCTCACAAATGACTCCTTGATCCACCTGTCATCAATGCTATGTATGACTGGTACTACAACCTGCAGATGCCTGATGAATGGAATGCCATGGTATCAGGCATCTGGTCAATGAAATGACCTGCAGACAAATATCCACTGCCTACAGGATATGCCCCAAGCAGTGTGGATGATATCATCCACACAGAAGAATTCACTAGGATAAGATACCCCAAGTGGTCTCTCAGGGACTATATCCATAACATGACAGCCATCTGTCTACCAATGGAAGATGACTGCATAAAATGAATTGAGGACACATGTGCTTGATTTGAAACAAAAAAACCACCCAATAATTCAGGTGACCAGAACCAGTGCAAAATACCACAGATTAAGCAGCAGTTGATGTGTGACTACCATGATATGATGCAGGGAACATTGTCTCACCTGCCCCCATTTTGGGAGGTGAATCTCATGATTCACCTCATCAAGGAGAACAAGCAGTATAATTATCACCTGCTCAGGTGTCTGCAGTCATTATGGGAGGAGTTCCATGTAAAACTCAACTGTTATGTTGATGCAGGATGGTGGGAACCCTGCAGTGTTATGCAGGCAGCCCATTTGCTATGCATTCCCAAGAAGGATGGGAAACTGCATACAGTCATCAATGTGAAGGAGTGAAATGATAACACAGTAAAGGACATAACCCCTTTACCTGATCAAGAAGTGATCTGTGAAGATGTGGCTAGAGCAAGATATTGCTTTAAGATTGATCTAGCTGATGCATATGAACAGGTTAGAGTCCAACCCAAGGACATGGAGAAGATGGCCTTCTCCACTATTGTGGGAACATACATCAGTAACATCATGCAGCAAGGGGACTGTAACACCCCTGCCACATTTCAAAGATTGATGACAGCTATTTTTAGAGACATCATTGGCATATTCATCCACATATATATTTGGATGATATATTCATATTTTCTAATTCAGTGGAGGAACATGAGCAGCACCTATGGCTCATGTTAGGCTGACTCCACCAACACCAGCTCTATGTCAAAGAATTGAAGGTAGAACTGTATGCTGACCAAGTAGACTGTCTCAGTCATGTAATAGACAATAATGGTATCCACCCTGATACCAATAAACTATCCTGGATCCATGAATGGAGAATCCCTCACAACTATAATGACATGCAGAAATTTGTCAGACTCATTAACTATGTGTCTAACTTTCTGCCAGATGTAACTGTGTACACTGGCCCATTGATGGCCATAACACAGAACAGAACCCCATTCCACTGGTGACCATTACACCAGAGGTGTTTTGATATGATCAAATGCATCTGTTGCAAAACACCTGTGATCTGACTGATAGACCTAAAGAACAGAGAACCCATATGGGTTATCTGTGATGCTTCGAAAACCAGTGTCAGTGCCATGTATGGACAAGGCCCCAGCTGGGTAGACTGTTGCCCAGCAGGATTCATGTCCAAAAAGTTCTCTGCAGCACAGCAGAACTATGCTGTGCATGAACTCAAGACATTGGCTATCCTCAAAGCTCTACTGAAGTGGGAGGATAAGCTGGTGGGTTATCAAATCCACATTATTACTGACCACAAAGCACTTGAGTTTTTCAAAACTCAATTGAAATTATCAAGCTGACAATGGCAATGACTCAACTACATGTCAAGGTTCAACTTCAATATAACCTATGTCAAAGGGGAACACAACAAAATTGCAGACTGTGTTATGAACTTAGTAAATGTCCGCTATACATTTACTAATAATGAATTTCGTTCTATTTATTGTTGTATTATCCGAAAGCTTTAGTCTTCAAATTGTTTATTCATCCTATGTCTCTCATGAATGTTCTAGACCGATTATGTAATAATAAAGTCGTATGACATTTGATATATTGTAGAACGTTCTAGATCTTTCATCAAAAGAAGACTTCTTTGATAAAGAACTTTTCACAACAAAGACATCTAAACTATATTAAGTAGAATTAGACTTCCTTCCATCCCGAGTCAATCTCTGAGTCGAGCATCAGTACCTAGAAGAACATTGATAGAGTTAAATAGTTCTATCTGTAGATATATTTAGATACCTTGTCCATAGGTATATAAACCATTGACAACTAACAAGTAGAAAGCATCGTTTCTACTTGGTTAGGTGGAGACTCGAATAGAGCTCTTTATCAACTCTAAAGTGATATGATTTAAGTGAATCTTATAAATCTAACTTGCTCTCAAAGTTGCTTGAGTTCTATTGAGGTACAAACTGATTGTGCTATAACTGTTGTTGTTATCTTAAACGCATTGACCTTACTTTGTAAGTGAGATGTTGAAAGGTAGCTCATCCGTTAGTACACGAGAAGTTTCCTTTGATATGATCTGCAGATACGTATCGGGCCTCTTTATGGACCAAAGTGGCCTCACTATAACATTAAGTAGAAATGATCCTTCTCTGTAGCACAGAGTTGTTACCTTGCCTCGGCTGCTCAGCATTGATCATATAAGGAGCCCTACTTGAGCAGCTAGTGTTTAGCTTTGGGTCCTAGTTTCTGAAGCTATCATTAGAAAGAGAGTAGGCATGCATTGCCAACTAGTGCAGATTAGTTGAGGATTGCTGTCCCACAATCTAAAGGAAATTCCTTGACGGAGCTTTGACTTTGGAGGAAGTTTCGACAAGTGATAGAGGAACCACACTCGTGATAAAGAAGTGGTTACACTTGTACAGAGCTAGTAATCTGTTGGGACATAGATCTTTGTAAAGTACCGCTGAGAAGAGGAATAGCCGTAGACGCTCAGTTGTGAGGGAAAGAAGATCTATTATTAAAGCAATAGGTTGCAAACTGGAGGGAGTAAAGAAACTCGCTTCCACAATTAATAAACTGGACTCAAAATTGTGAAACCAATCAAGTTCCAAAGCCAAGACAGAGGAACAGTCTTCAAAGACCCAGAAGGCTGGTACTACCAAGATGCATGTGGAAGACTACACTACTTCGAAGCGCAAATCCAAAGAAGACTCAACGAAGAATATGCAAGAGTCCAGCAAGAACAGAAGCAAGCAGCAAACCCCTTCACAGGACTTGCAGCTAGCCTTAACACACTGCAACCAATCACAAGACAACCAAGCATCGAAGAAGTTACCAACAATCTTGCCAGATTTAATCTATCGTCTCAAGAGAAAGGAAAGGAGTGAGAATCTCCACAACAAGTTCCTCAAGCAGAACATTTTGGAAGTTCAACAACAACTACTCCAGCAGTACAAGGGTTTGGATCTGAGTCCTTTGCCCTTCAAACAGAGGCAGTACCATATCGACAATCTTACTACTCAAGCAGAGGAACTAGAGGATCAAATCCGAGAAATACAAATCCAGGAAGAGCAGGAAGATCCAGGTCTAGAGATAACAGAAGAAGCCCTTCACCTCCACAACATTCTAGAACCACCATGTCAACTGCCACCTCAAACTTTGAGTACCCTAAGCCTACATGGTTCTATGGAGACCCTTCCCAATACAGAAGTTGGAAATCTCTCATCGAACTTTATTACAAATCCTATAATATTACCGACCACGCAGCAAAAATCAACTATGCCCTTGCTTTACTCGATGGAGCAGCATCAGCATGGCAACAAGATTATATTTCATTGCATGAAAGAGATGCCACACAACGAACATGGGCAGAATTCGTTAATGACCTCGACCAGTCTTTTGCCCCAGTACAACAGACATTCAAGGCTGAACAGGCATTACGAAACCTCAGGCAGCATGGCAGATATATCAAGGAATATATCTCAGAATTCTCAGTCCTGGCTTCCCAAGCAGGACTACCTGACAATGTGGCCCTTTGGGCATACTTCGCGAATGGACTCAACGCTCCTATCAGACATGAAGCTCTCAGAAGTACAACCAATACAATCGAGCAATGGAAAACAGCTGCCAGAAACGCCTATTGCATTGTTCAAGAACAGCACAAATATAGAACAATTATCAATGGATGAATTTCCTTTGCGAAGAAAGGACAAAGGAAAGGGAAAGGCTATAGAAGTCAACCCACATATAGAAACCAACCCCGATATCAGAATATCGCTTCCCAACCAATATTACCCCAATATAGAAGAAGCAAATGGGATATGGACATCGATCATATCACTGAGTACATCAATGAGCTCGAACTCTCTGATGGAGAAAATGACGGATATCTTGATGAAGAAGAAGCAGAAGAAGATGCAGAAACAGAAGAAATACGGGCTGTACAATCTTCAAAATCAAGAATTCCTAACAGTGAACCAGAGACAAGCAACACCTTACTACACCTCATTAACAATGTACTCACCGATAAGCAATGAACAGCACTCAAGAATGGAGAATGTTTCTTCTGCTGAAAGAAGGGACACTTCTTTAGACAGTGCCCATCTAGAAGAAATAACACCTCAAAGAACAAGCGAAATAATTTTATATCCAAGGGATGAACAAACAAGAAGTCATTCACCAGAAAGAAAAGACAAATCGATCCAAATGCTATGGTCTACGCTATCAACAAAGAAGTAGGAGAAGATCAGTATGAAGAATTTTCCGAAGATGAAAATTTTTGAATACTTCAGAAGATCAGCTCAACATCGTTGATCTTCACTCAGGAAAAGGAAAATGCTTTCAAGTTCCTACAGAGATACTAACACCTACAGGAATCTATAAAATTAAAACATTACTAGATTCAGGCACCAGTGGCCAATTTATATCACCAAATTTAGTCAAAGAACTAAAATTACAGAAGAAACCACTAGCAAAGGTACAGAACATCTATAATGCTGACAGATCAATCAATTCAGGAACAAAATGCACACATTATGTTACAATCAAGATCAAGATCAATGACAAGATCATGAAGATCAAACCAAAAATAGTCAAGCTAGGATATAAACAACTATTCCTAGGTATCACATGGCTACGAAAATATAACCCAGACATAGATTGGGAAAAGAAGACATTGAAATGGTGTGATGAACCAAACATTATACAACTAATTGAACATCTAGGTCCACAAATAATCAACAATATCGATTATGGTCAATACATAGATGAAGAATCAGAATTCGACTTCGATTCTGAAAACGAAGAAATAAATCTCAAACACAATATGTCTCAAGACTTGTATAACAAAACAGAAACCAAGAAAAAGGAATCAGACCCTTTAAAAGTAGTACCTAAGAAATTTCATAAATTTCTTAAGGTGTTCAATAAAGAGAAATCCGAACAAATGCCACCAAGATGACCATGGGATCACAAAATTGAAGTAGATGAAAATTTCATTCCCAAACAAATGCCCATATATCACTTGACACCTCAAGAACGCATTGAACTCGATAAATTCATAGAGGAAAATTTACAAAAGGGATACATTCGTAAATCCCAGTCCCCAATGGCCTCTTCTTTCTTCTTTGTAGGAAAGAAAGGAGGAGATCTATGACCATGCCAAGACTATCAATATCTTAATGACCATACCATTAAGAACGCACATCCTATTCTGAACATCTCAAGAATAATGGACAAGCTCAAAGGAGCTAAATACTTTACTAAGCTAGACATCTGTCTAGGATACAACAATGTCCGAATTCGAGAAGGAGACAAATGGAAGGCAGCATTTCGAACTCCAAATGGACTATACGAACCCACAGTCATGTTCTTCGGCATGACAAACTCACCAGCTACATTCCAATCTATGATGGATCATCTATTCCAAGACATGCTATCTAAGAACGAAACTATCATCTATATGGATGATATTCTTATCCCAGCCAAAACTATCAAAGAACTTGACCATTATATGATCAAAGTTCTTAAAATCCTCGACGAAAACGACTTATACCTTAAAATGGAGAAATGTGAATTCGAGAAACAACAACTGGAATACCTCGGATTCATCATCAAACCAGATTCTATTCAGATGGACAAAATAAAACTGAAAGGAATAGAAGACTGGCCAGTTCCAAAGACTGCCAAGAATGTCCGACAATTCATCGGATTCTGCAATTTTTACAGGAAGTTCATTAAGAACTACGCTCAAATTGCACAACCATTGAACGCTCTAATGCACAAAACCAAGAAATTTGAATGGAACTCAGAAGCTCAAAAGTCCTTTGAACTTCTGAAGCAACAATTCTTACAACGCCCTGTTCTACAAATGGTAGATGAAACTAAACCATTTGAAATCGAATGCGATGCATCAGCATATGCTATAGGAGCAGTACTTCTACAACGAGACTCTAATGGGGATAAGCATCCAGTTGCTTACTTCTCAAGAGCCCTAAACCCAGCCAAAAGAAACTACCACACTTCAGATAGAGAATTCTTATCTATCATTGAAGCTCTCAAAGAATGGAGACACTATTTAGAAGGATCACCACATCAATTGATCATATGGTCTGATCACGAGAACCTAATTAGATGGAGAGAACCACAACAACTTAGTCATCGACAGGCTAGATGGATGTTACACATGACGAGGTTTAATTATATCATCAAACACCTTCCTGGGAAACAAAATGTATTGGCAGATGCACTTAGTAGAAGACTGGATATGATTCCCGAAGGAACCGACAACAAAAATTTGATTGCCATTCCATCAGAAAAGTTTATCAATTTTCTGACAGAAGGATTGAAAGAAGAAATTATCAAAAAGAAGAATAAGATTGAAATGCAAGACAGATTTACATCAGATGACAAAGACTTTATCCAATTCCAAAATAAGATAGTCATACCTGATGATCCAGACATCAAACGAAAAATATTGCAATACGTACATGATCACCCTACCTCAGGACACCCCGGAATACACGACACATTGCATAAACTCCAGAAAGAAGTTTATTGGCCTGGTATGAATACATATATTCATAACTATGTCAAAGGATGCCCAATATGCCAACAATACAAAATTAATCAACATCTGACCAAACCCCCATTACAACCAATTAAAGGACCATCATCCACAAGACCCTTTGCCCAAATCTCAATGGATCTTATTACAGATCTACCCACAGATGATGGCTTCGACTCTATTTTGTCCATAGTGGACCATGGACTTACAAAAGGGATAATCCTAACAGCTACAAAGAAAACCGCCACTTCTGACGATATTGCCGAAATCCTAATCGAGAAAGTCTTTTCTAAATATGGAACACCTCAAAAGATTATCTCAGATTGAGATCCAAGATTTGCAGCTTGATCAATGCAAGAATTCTACAAGAAGTTAAACATTGAACCAGCAATGTCAACCACTTATCATCCACAAATGGATGGTACAATGGAAAGATACAATCAAGAAATAGAATTCTACTTAGCTGTTTACACTTCAAAGAATCCACACTCATGGAGAAGAGCACTTCCAATGATTGAATTCGTTCACAATACTAAACCACATGCAGGAAGAACGAATACACCATACGAATTGATCTTAGGATACAATCCTAAGGCATTCATAGATAACAAAGAAGAAACAAAAATACCATCAGTAAACGAGAAAGTCTTATCATTAGAACAAATGAGAGAAGCAGCACTTGAAGCACATGAACAAATGCGACAAACTATGGCAGCTAGACAGAATAAACCTTGGAAGCCATTCAAGGTTGGAGACAAAGTCTGGCTAGACAATAGAAATTTACCTCTTCCATATGCATCAAAGAAACTTAACCAAAGAAGAGAAGGACCTTTCACTATCATTCAACAAACTTCACCAGTAACATATGAATTAAAGCTTCCAACGAAATGGAAGATTCACAACAAGTTCCATGCTTCACTTCTAACTCCAGTTGTCGAAAACAACATCTATGGAAAGCACCACACTAATCCACCACCAATCTTAGTATCTGGAGAAGGAGAATACGAAATTGAAGCAATTCTAAAGCATAGAACATGAAGAAGACGTTTAGAATACCTTATACGATGGAAAGGTTATGGACCAAGTGAAGACTCATGGGAACCTGAAGAAAACTTATCGAATGCCAAACAAACACTCCAAGAGTATAAAAGATTGAAGAAACTTGCTTAACATTCCCCAGACAAATGTCCTCTGCTACCAATGAAAACACCATCTCTACTACCTCGAACCCTCCCTCTCTGAAGCCTCAGGCAGAAAGAGAGACTCTCCCAAGCAGCAAAGCTTCGCCACAACATCAACCAAGTCAAGCTGAAGTACCTGGTAGTGAAAATGCCGCCTTATGACACATTTTTCTACACGAGGGAACAGCCAGTGACTTTCTGTCTGGTTACAGCAGGAATACTAAACTCATTAACATACTGCAATCCCTTGGGACTGCGTTTGATGAGTTCACTGCTACACGAAGCCATTATATTGCACAGTCCAAGCAATTGGACCACCAACTTCGTGAACTGGCACGCCGTCTTCCTCCAGGTCCCTATATTAGCAACATCATCTGGAAGATCCAGACCATTGAGCCCGACTTCTATCTCCAGCCTGTGGCAATCAGTAAACCAGCTCCAGACAGATTTAACCCATGTCCTAGCCACCCCCAAGAACTCGTGTGTCAAACACCTACCACTCCTTTGCCAGGATCTCCGAAATCTGGAGAACTGGTTAAAGTCGACAACAATACTTTGGCTCACTCAACTCTGAAGATTGATCGACATGTTTCTAACACTCCCACCACAAGTGTTCCAAATTTACGACCCGGAAACCGACACTGCTGCCTATGTGGTCAAATGGGCCATTTCCAGACACAGTGTGAAATGTACTACTGCGTCCACTGTGAACATTCTGCCCCTGGACACTTTTCCAAGTTTTGCTCCAGAAATCCTTATCCAGGCATTGATCGACAGGACTTACCCACAAGTGCCTTGGAAAAACTGGAACAACTTGAAGATGACAGGATCACTGCAATCATCAATGGAACAGGAGGCCATATCACCTCTCACGACAGTAATCTCACTTCCACCGAGTTACTCGCCCGGTCCCAATCTGAATCTAAGCGTGATATACCAACCCCTCCCAACTCCCCCATTAACACCACCCCCGAGTCAATCAACAAGTCAGGCACCAAGCCGACTTCCCACACCAACGGACCTAACAGGGTTACCTTTACCCTCGGTCCCACTTACTGCCCAACCCGGAGAACTCCTCCGAGTAGTGCCAATTCCATCATTGACCCACGTGTTGGTTGACTCCAGCAATTCGCCCATTCTACTGCCTATCGTCACACTCAAGGAGACAATCATGCAGTCTATTCCAGATCTTCCAATAACAAGAAATATACTAGATCATCTTACCCCAGACTCGCCTACTTATCAGAGGATTATGATGCTGATTTCGACTTTGACTTCGATGATGACGCTCTCCACAACATGAATGGAGAAGGACAATGGTAGATACTAATTAGCTACAAGCCAAGTAGTTAATTAGATAAGATAAGATTGAACAATTACTAATCACTATAGCCAAGTAGTAGATTAGTAATAGTAAACTTGTACAAATATGTCTGCTGGATCAGAATAGCCTTGATATGAAAATTTGTTCATCATTTCTATCATTGACATTATGAGCAACTCACTCCACCTCGAGATTGATCTGGCAACCCTCCTATCCTTGCACTCTATCTCCCCAAGCCAACCAATGGCTTCATACAGCTTTGAACCAGCACCTGTCATCGAAGCACCCACACCGGGCCATGAAGAATGGCTCGATCTCCAAAACTCCACCCTCCGTATTCAGAAACCTGAATACAACACGCCATCCGAACATCGTGACGAATATCACATTTGTTTTGCAAAACAAATGTTCAAACTCACTCAAACATACCTTCAAGAGGTCACGCCGAAAGAACTCGAAAACCTTGACAAAGGCAAAACCCGTGCTGCCTCTCCTATCAACCTTCCCCCCATCGTCATTCCTGAGGCCGACCACTCTATCAACATCGTGGCCGACATACTGATCAAACAACTGCAAGGGAAATCGTTTGATTTCTCTCGTTGCACCGATCCTTACATACCCGAGGATCAAGAAAAGACAGGTCGTATCTATTCCGAACAACAACCTAACCTCTCCCTCTTCCCAACACTCTACCATGTAGTCCAATGACTAGAACGTGGGCCGAACCCCATCAGACATGTCGAGTCATGGAAGGTGAAGATTCTAGAACACACACTTCCCCCTCAACACTCACTCCTCCTTCCTACTCCACTCAAACACGTGTATGTGATGGGATGTTGGAAATGTAAGGCAGTTGGACACTTGGCATATCAGTGTCCAAGGTACGCATGCCATTTCTGTAAAATGAATGGACATTACAGCTGGCAATGCCCATCTCGCCCCTTCTCGCCCACCATTCCCTCTCACCACACCTCACCCGTCAATCGCATGCCTATAACTGCCATCGAGAGGAATGTGACATATCCCAAGAACAGTATCATCCTCAGCCAGTGCGAACATCAAAACCCATTCCTCATGCAACCTGACCTTCAATATCCATTCCCAGTACCTCGCAATATAGATGCACCACAAAATCCAACAACAAAGTACACATATAATGAATGCTTAAACAAGATGGAGGCTAGTACAGTATTTCCCCCATCCTTTTCCTTACCACCTATCACTTCTCAAAATGTAGCTTCTACCTCATCCACTCCCACTTCCTCTTTCGCCTCTACTTCTCAGTTTCAATTGTAGTTTCATATTTGTTTTATTGTAATAAATAAAATGTGGACATTTTACATAGGAAAGGGATTGTGTTATGAACTTAGTAAATGTCCACTATACATTTACTAATAATGAATTTCATTCTATTTATTGTTGTATTATCCGAAAGCTTTAGTCTTCAAATTGTTTATTCATCCTACGTCTCTCATGAATGTTCTAGACCGATTATGTAATAATAAAGTCGTATGACATTTGATATATTGTAGAACGTTCTAGATCTTTCATCAAAAGAAGACTTCTTTGATAAAGAACTTTTCACAACAAAGACATCTAAACTATATTAAGTAGAATTAGACTTCCTTCCATCCTGAGTCAATCTCCGAGTCGAGCATCGGTACCTAGAAGAACATTGATAGAGTTAAATAGTTCTATCTGTAGATATATTTAGATACCTTGTCCATAGGTATATAAACCATTGACAACTAACAAGTAGAAAGCATCATTTCTACTTGGTTAGGTGGAGACTCGAATAGAGCTCTTTATCAACTCTAAAGTGATACGATTTAAGTGAATCTTATAAATCTAACTCACTCTCAAAGTTGCTTGAGTTCTATTGAGGTACAAACTGATTGTGCTATAACTGTTGTTGTTATCTTAAACGCATTGACCTTACTTTGTAAGTGAGACGTTGAAAGGTAGCTCATCCATTAGTACATGAGAAGTTTCCTTTGATATGATCTGCAGATATGTATCGGGCCTCTTTACGGACCGAAGTGGCCTCACTATAACAGACTGCCTCTCACAATATTACAAGAGTGATTGACCTGGGGAAGAACACCCCATCAGGGAGTATATGGTATTATACATACAGTAGACTTGGTCAGGGAAAGCTGACAATTATCAAATGCACATACTTTATCAGTCCACACATTCAGTAGAAACACATACACATCCACTATCAGAACACCCTATTGGGTAGAGAACAATGTAGATTACAAATTATATGACTCTGTACTTGTATGCATAATCCTTTTGTTGAGTCAGAACATTGTAACATTAGATTGTAATCACTCCCAACTTATAATATAAAATCCCCTCAATGACATGAGGTGAAGCAAGGGAATTCCTGCTGAGCTTCACTTAGAGGGTTGTTGTATATTCAACAATCACTGAGTGATAGTTAAGCATTTATAGGAGTTTTCTTTGGTTGACACAACCTACTAGTGAGAGCCAGAACAAAGACTGAGTAGTTCCCCCAGAAGTTTTCATAAGTTGAGAATCAGAAGTTAGCCTTAGCAGGGTTAACTAGGAGTACATCACAGCTGCATATCACTGGTCAGAGCACTCATCAGTACAAGTTGGTATATTTCTAGTAGTAGTGAGGGATTGCTCTCACTACCTTCAGTTCTTTGATACTTGTGTATTGTAGTGACACTATGTCAGAGACTTGTTGATTTAAGAACAAACAGTCTAGTTCAGTCTTGAACTAGGAAATAACTGAGACCACCTTGTGACAGCATCCAGAAGTCCTTGTGTCAAGCAAAGATAATGCCAAACACATATACTTCCCTCACTCCTTCACAACTCTTATTTCTTCTTTAACATCCCTAGCAAGTGTTTTGACCTTGCATCATTTTATTATCTCCTTCATTTCTGAATCAGAGTCCCCCACAAACTTGCTAGGGTGCAGCCTTTGGTAATACTATTTTATATTTCATTTCCACACTATCCCTATTATTTGTTATATTCCATAGTATTCCATTTGCTGCCCCATCAGTGAGTATGTGAGCCTGGTGGTGGATGGACCATTGGGCAGAAGAAGGAATCAAATGGAAATGGATGTGAGAGGGGAGAAGAAGAAAGCCACTGCTGGAGAAGGGGAGCAACTGCTGTAGAGTCCTGGTGAGCACTGTCAGGGCCATAAGAGAATAGTTTTTTGGCACAAGCAATAGAGTCTGTAAAAACTACTATAGAAGAGACATTACAAGATGAAGCAAGAGAAATAGAGGAAAAGAGACTGAGATGAAGGGCATATGATTCAGTGTCAGGTGAGAGAACTTCCCTGCAGGGGTGAATGGAAGAAGAGATGATGTCTGAAGAAGAGGAATTAAAAACTAAAAAGGAAGAGGTTGCAGAGAGGGAACTATTGACAGGAACAGAAGCATCAGTAGCTATGACTAAAGATACAGGAGAAGAAAAGGAGAGGTCACAGGCATGGGACACATTAGCAATATGAATGGCCATCACACCATCTTTGGATAGGTCAGGACACTTGATGAATTTGATTTGAGCATCAAACAAGTCCAGCAGATGCTGGCCAGGTTTGGTGCTAGGATGGAGGTGCTGAAATCAGTCTGACACTAGTTGGGCATCAGATACAAAATTGAGTGCTGTGGATCTAGTTTTAGATGTTCATGCATCAAGAGGATTGATGTCTTGGGTAAGACATTTGAGGGGGTGAGAGGGGGGAAGGGTGTGATAGTGGAGCAAACACTGCTTGGCTAATTTGAAAAGGTGAAGTTGGATTGGTATAAGGCTAGCAATGGCCTCAACTCCACCTGTTGGTATTGTGTGAAATGTACCAGTTATCCATAGTGCAGCCTGGTGTTGCATTTGTTGAAGGGATTTGATGAGTCCATGGTATCTAGCATTGCAGTTGAACAAGAGATGGAATCCATATGTGGCTATAGGGACTACACAGGATCAGTATAAAAGTCTCTTGTTGAGGGGAGAGAGACTGCAGATGGAGTTGCCCAGCATGCACATGCAGTGAACAGTTGATAAGGCCTTGGTAGAGTAAAATCTGATGTGTTCCTTAAAGGTAAGGGATCTGTCAAACCAGAATCCCAAGTATTGGAGGTAGGGTTTTGGGTGTATAGTGAAGGTGTCTTTTTTTTTAAAAAAAATCCAAGTTTATTGCAATAGGCTAGCTACTACAAACAGGTGCATGATAGCAGTCCCAATACAAAACTAGAAAAGAAAGAAAAGAAAAGGAGAAATAAAAGAGAGAGGAAAACAAGAAGCTGGAAGCCAACTATGATATAGGAGCAAGAAAGAAAGAAGTACTAACTTAATCAGATGAGAGTAGAGAGTAATCAACAAGAGTTTGAAATTTGAAAATGGGTAGGGAGTTGAGGAACTAGCTATAATGTAAGAAAAAGAAGGGAGATCCTTCAGTGAACATCTGGGACTCCATTCATGGCAAGTTGCTCTCTGTGGGTGAGATGGTGGGTGGTGAACTCTTCTTAGGTGACAGGTCCTTGTATCTGGTCAGCAAATGAAAAGGCTGCTGGGTTTCATTCCAGGAAGTTGATGAGCTAGTAGAAACTGTTGTGATCTCCAACTGGATAGTAGAACTGAGGGCAGCCTTGGGTAAGGATGTGCTCACATGTCTTGAGGGCTTCTCCACATGGGCAAGAAGTAATATAGCACCCAGGGAAGAAGCACTGATGAAAAGTGCTGATGGGTGTGTGGTTGGTGACACAGTGGGTGAATCAAGCACAGAGATTTGGGTTTTTGCCCAGGGGGGATTTGAGCCAAGAACCACCACTGGTGTATTTGGGCTTGAGAGGTTGGAGAGGGTCAGCTGCATTGACAATGGGGAGCCAAGAGTGTCCACAATAAGACAGGTTGTTCATTAAAGTTTTCCAGTGCTTCAAACACTTGGAAGTATAATGATTTTGAATGAAGCCAAGAGATGTGCAGAATGGCTGGCATCAATTATTAGGAATGCACAGTGATTTAGTGAGCATATGAGCCTGGTGGTGTATTGACCATTGGGTGGAGGAAGGAATCAACCAGAAATGGACTTGATTGAAGGGGGAAGAAGAGAGCCACTGCCTGAGTAGAGGAGCAATTGCTATAGAGTCTTGGTGAGCACTATGAGGACTGTAGGAAAAGAGTGTTTTAGCAGAAGAAATAGAGTCTGTGAAAACTACTATAGAGGAGATATTGTGAGAAGAAGTGAGAGAAAAAGAAGAAGAGAGACCAAGATGTAAGGCATATGATTCAGCATCTGATGAGAGAACTTCCCCACAGGGGTGTACAGAAGCAGAGAGAATGTCTGTAGATGAAGAGTTGAAGACAAGGAAAGAGGAAGTAGCAGAGAGAGAACTATCTACTGGTACAGAAGCATCCATAGCTACAATATGAATGGCCATCACACCATCTTTTGATGGGTCAGGACATTCAATGAATTTGATTTGTGTCTCAAACAAGTCTAGCAAGCACTGTCCAGGTTTGGTGCGGGGATGAAGGCACTGAAATTGGTCCATCACCAATTGGGCATCAGATATGAAATCAAGCACTGTGGATCTAGTTTTAGTTGATCACACAACAAGAGGGTCAACATCTTGGGTAAGATACTTGAGTGGATGGGAAGTGGGGAGGGTGTGGAAGCAGAGAGAGCAGCACTTAGTGAGCTTGAATAAGTGGAGCTGGATAGGAATAAGACCAGCAATGGCCTCAATCCCACCTGAGGGAGTAGTTCAGAATGCACCTGTAATCCATAAAGCAGCTTGACATTGCATGCATTGGAGAGATTTTATGAGTCCACAATATCTTGCATTTCAATTGAACCATAGGCAGAAGCCATAGGTTGCAATCAGGACTACACATGAGCAGTAGAGGAGTCTCTTGTTAAGGGGGGAGAGACTGCAGATTGAGTTTCCTAGCATGCACATGCAACAGATGGTGGAAAGCACTTTTGTGGAATAAAAGCAGACATGTTCTTTGAAGGTGAGAGAATGATCAAACCAGAACCCCAGGTATTGGAGGTATGGTTTGGGAGTAATGATGAAGTTGTCTTCAATCTTGACTGGAGGGTTGGGTTCATGAGAAGGATGATTGGAGAAATGGAAGGCTTCAGTTTTCTCTCTTTTGAGAGTGAAGCCCATGTCAGTGAGAAATTGTTCACAAGCTTTGTAGACCTGCACTAATATAGTACAATTATGATTAAAGGAAGGTGATTGTACAATAATGAGACCATCATCAATGAATGAGACTATCTTACATTGAGGATCATTGGAGAATCTATACTTAAAGGGGGAGAGAGATAGGGCAGTAAGAATGGGAGAAAGGGTGGAACCTTGACCTACTCCTACTGAAGCTGGAAACTTGGGTGAAAGTTCATTGTTCCAAGAGTATGTCATGAAGTGATCTTTTAAATAATGAGAGAAAAAATCAACTAATTGAGAATTGAAACCATGTCTTTTAAGTACAGTACAAAGAAGGGAATGGTTTGTAGAAGAAAAGAACTGAGCAATATTGAAAGCAATGATGTTCATTTTGAGTTGTTTCTTCCACCCTGAATGCACAAGGTGGGTGACATAGACACCAGCATCTTCAGTGCATGCCAGAGGTCCTCCAGCTCATCACAACTCTTCCCATTGTAAGTGATGGATTGGCAGGGAGGAAGATTATGTTTGCCAATCCACAACATGAGATCCCATGGATGTTTATCTTCCTGAGAAATATCAAGAATCCTTTGATCAAAGAACACTCTTTTGGCCTTGCAGGTGCAATGTTGAAATTTGGTCCAGTTAAACTTGGACTTATGTTGCTTGAATGCATTGAGAGCTTCAGAGCATTCATGATTCCACCAAGGTTTAGATTTGGCACAGATTTTGACCTTGATGGCATTGTTTGACCATTCCTCATTGATAATAGAGGATAGGTTGTTGGCAAAGGATTTGATGTCTTCAGGAGAATTGAACATCAAAGGGGGTTGTTGGAGGCATAGAGATACAGAATAAAGAAATGTAGTTTCTTTATCTGAGTCTCTAGGAATTGTGGTCTTTTCAATAATGGGTAAAATCATCAAGGGAAGGGGTAAGTTTGTGAGGAGGGGGCAATGATCAGACTGGAGTTGCCAATCATCTCATATAAAGTGGGTAGGACTGTTGGAGGAAGGGGATTCTGCCATGAAGATGAGGTCAATGACAGAATGTCTTTTATTCCTGTCAAAAGGAGTGTGCATTGGCATTGGAGTGACAGGCATGGAGAGGGAGAGTCCTAATGAGTTCATGATGTCAATGAGGAGATCAGCTCTCACAGAATGATGAGTGATTAATTCATCCCATTCTGGAGAATGAGAATTGAAATCGCCTCCCACACATATGATGTTGTTCAGGAATTTATTAATACATGATTCTAAATACATTATAGAAGAGCCATCTGATGGATCAAAATAACAGTTCAAAGTATGAATCTTCTGAGGAAGTGACAGTGAAATGAGTTGGAAGTCTCATAAAGAAATAATATCCAGGTGAAGGATAGGGTGAAGAGAAGCAAGTGATTTATGGACATAAGTGGCTGTTCTAGAATGTCTATTATCTAACATAAGAAGAATCCAGTCTGGGTGATTGGGTGGGCCATATTCTGGGACTCCATCAGAGTCTTCTGTAGAAGGGACATTTTTGATATGTCAAATAGGGGGTTCCTGGATACATAAAATTTCAATGTCTTTGAAATCTGGAGCAGATAATAAAGTTTGTACAAGTTTGTAGTTATGGTAAACATTGAAAAACAAAATTGGAAGGGAAGAAAGGGAAGGAAGGGAGCAAGGCCATTTGTTATGTCCTTTAGACATGTATGGTGCCTGAGTTGAAATTGCAGTGATTTTTCTCTGCCTTGAGCTCTTGGAGCTTTTTAGAGATCCATTCCTTGTTGAAGCAGTGATGGAAGAATGGACATTTATCACTGTTCACATGATGATCTTTTGAATCACACTAGGCTGTATTACCCATGCCTTCAGCACTCTCTGACTTCTGTACTCAATCTAATTCAGAATCCAAAGCTATTATTCTACATGTTACACAGTGTTATATATTATATCTGTCCAAGTTGAATTCCTGAGAGTACTTCTTTGTACACTATATTCATAGTCCTTCTGTTGTCCTCCAGCTCTGGTAACAACACTTTAATCCTCCTTCCTGATGTACACCTTGAGAGAGCCACATATAGTTGTCCATGAGAGAAGACAGATGTCTCCAAGTTAATCCCAACATGCTTCACTGACTGTCCCTGAGACTTGTTGATAGTCATTGCAAATGCAAGTTGGACTGGGAATTGCCTTCACTTGAGAGGAATGGGTAGGTTCTCTGATGATGGTTGCAAGGTAATCCTAGGAATCAGGGCTGTCTGGCCATGAAACTTGGGATCATTGCTGATGATCCTGCACCTCAGAACTCTCCTCTCTATCTTCTCCACAATCATCCTATTCCCATTGCAGAGCCCCCTTGATGGATCTAAGTTCCTCAGAAGCATTACTGGACAATGCTCCTTAAGAACTAACTTTGCCAGGGGCAAACCACCTGTATTGAGTGAGTTGAGGTATGCTGGTGGATAAGGCTGGTAGTTGTTCATCTGGTCATTCTCCAGTTCAATAGAGTCAGCACTCATAAGAAGGTGGGATGGAACTTCAGGTTGGAACTTGCCAAGAATTGAAGCATTGAGGATGTCAACTTCATCATTCTTGGCAGAGAGGATGGTCCTGTCCAGGAAGTATTGGTCAGGCATGGGGAATTGGATGTCAGGATAGATGGAGTCAATCAAGGAGTTGAGGTTGGGACAACACATAGGAGCAGGAATCTGGAGAGTCTGATCATTGGCCAACTCATTCCCAGCTCCAATCTTGAGTAACCATCTAGCATGATCAATGCTATCTGGAGTCTGCTCTAACCTCATGTTATGGATCAAGTAGTGAACAGTGATGTTATTCCAGAGAGGAGATTTGCGTAAGGAGGCTTGAACAACATCTTGTCTTGATCCATGAGGAACAACAGGAAGGGTTTGATGGAAGTCACCACCAAAAACAGTAGTGATACCACCAAAAGGCCTTTCATTCTAAAACAAGTTATTTATTCACTGGAGTAACAGGAGAATACTCACATTGAATAGGTCTTGGAGACATCTATCAACAGACTTGATAGCATTTCTGTGTTGCATAGGAGCTTCATCCCATATGATAACCTTGGTTCACTGAAGGACTGGCCATATGTGTGAAGTGTGCTTGATGCCAGCAACAGAGGCTTCATCAGCAGGAATAGGAATCTTAAACCTTGAATGGGCAGTTCTTCCTCCTATCAACAGTAGAGCTGCAATCCCAGAAGAGGCAACACAGAGAGCAATGTCACCTTGGGATCAAATAGCAGCAGCAATGGTGTTGAGAACAAAGGTCTTTCCACATCCACCTGCACTATGGATAAAGAGAGACTGGCCAAGGTTCTGGTTGATAGAGTCCATGACAGCATTGTAGGCATTAGACTGTTCCTGGTTGAATCTCTGTTGGTCTTGATCAACCTGAGCTGTCAATTCAGCATGGTTATAGTCAAGCTCTGCTGCCAGCATAAAGTTGTCAACCTGATTCTGCCAGTCTTGCTGAGGGAGGGGCATGGGAGGAAAGTCACTAAGAGTCTTTCCAGACTCCATGAGGATTTTGTTGAGGAGGTGAAGACCATAGTCATATACCTGCTCATCTGTGAACTCCATATTCCTATGGTGTACCATGGCTTGGAGCCATGCTCTGCAGTCATCACAGATCTTGGGTTGGAATTGCTCCCAGAGGTTGAGAGGCTCAGCAGGATGACAGAAAAGGAGGATGACTGCAAATAATTGTCTCAACACATTGCCTGTCTGCATATCTCCAGCCTCAGTCAGACACTGAATCCACTCTCCATTGTCCTCCAAGATTCCTCTAGCCAAGCATGCCTCCTTGAATGTGTTATACAGCTGGCCCTGGTAGGTATGCAAGTCTTGAAAAGAAGTGGCACCTGGAACAACTGTCAAGAGGAGCCTGAGGTAGAAATGCTCTCCCTGAACTGGGGAGGCAAAGTACATCCTCCCAATTGCTATTCCCTTCTTCCTGTGTTTCCAGATCTTGGCCTTGTTGTCATAAGTCCAAGTCTGGGGAAAGTCCTGATAGAGGATATGGTGTGCATCTTCATTATCTCTATTGGCCTCAAACCAAGCAATGAGTGGTGTTCTTTTTATATTTCCTCTAGCAAGGACCTCTGCTGCTGTCTGGTCTGGGTTGAAATAGATGGTGTGCTGGTTGGGAAGGTGGACTGGAAGATGATAGACAGTGGGATAGGTGCCATGTATGGAGAACTCAAATATGTGGCTGCAAGCCTCTACAGGGGATACATAGTGAGCATCAAGATACTCTTTGATCTCATCCCTGTTTTGGTCTCCTACTGCTGCCAATGTAAGGGTTGTCTTGTCATGACCCTTGAAAATGTACTTGTGAATATATTTGATAGAGGAAATGGTGACAGAAATCTTGACATTGATGTGGCAGTGGTACTTGGCACTAAGAAACTTGCAGTGGAGAACAACCCATCAGTTGTCATAGGTCAATCCAGCTTTCTCAAATGTCCAGTTGTTGTTTGGCCTAGTATACTTGAGATAACCATCCTCTCCAAATTGTGTATCCTCTCTAAACTCCTTAGGAAAGTGCTTGCTACAACTGCCATTGACCATACAGGGAGCATTGGGATAGCCAGGACCACATGGACCATGCAACATTGTAGAAGTGATGATCTCTGAGAGAATAGGCTCAGTCTGAGGATTAGGAAGTTGGGCAGAGACTATGCAATCAACATGGTTGGCATCTCTGATCTTGTCAACTGACTTAAGGAACACCAAGAGATGCATGTGAGGAAGGCCACATTTCTGGTACTTGATTGTATGAACCATGGCTGAGATGTCTCCAAATAATCCACCCATGATGTCCTTGATAAGAGCATTCTTCTTATGCTCAAAGACCCTGGCAACAATGTCTGGCCGATCTGTGGCTGTTTGTCCAGGAAGGAGGTTTTCAGTGATTTCATCCCATTTAGGATTTGCAGTCATGGTGAGGAAGAGATCAGGGACTTGGTTGGCTCAACAGATGGCCATAGCATCCTGGAAGAGTTGGTTCATGAAACATTCACTTCCAAGATGTGAAGAAGGTAGAATGACACATTGACCATGTTCCTGGAGTCTAATGTTGCCATCTTGGTCACCAATGAGAACATCTTGAAGGCCTTGATAAACCTCAGCTCTGAGCTCCTTCTGATTATTTCAGATCCAAGTGAGCTTGCTCTGTTCAGTGGAGGCCCAAGCATCAACAACATATTGTTGGAACAGCTTGCCACCATAGAACAATGGAGGATGGGGAGGAGGTCAGATGTGGAAATGATAGGCATAGTAGCATGTCTGAAAAACCCAGGGTGATCACATCTTTCCATCAAGGCCAGGATATGCAGGAATCTTGGGGTGCTAGCCATTTTCACCATGAGGAAAGAGAAGGACATAGTAGAGGCAGGAATAGGAAATACTGAGATGGCTAATCCTCTGAAGCCCACCACCTTGTAGATGTAGAATGATGTCTCAATGCTCAGACACCTCATCAGCCCCAGCAGTTGGGATGATAACAGACACCTCAGCAGATGGAGCATTGTATCTCCTCTGGTCAATGATAGGATTAATATGTAGCTGAGCAGAGATATTATGTTGCTCATGCTCAGGCTTCCTCCTCATGACATCATAGGCCTGCTTATAAGCAGCAATGTAAGGGTGAGTGCAATGGAGCATGTCTTAGAGCTCATTGAGAACAACATGGTCAAGGTTGACATTGTTATTATTGTCATTTCACTGCCTATTGTTCTCCTGCCTATAGTTGAGCTGGTTGGCAGAGTCAAAGAAGTAGATCTGAGCATAGACAGGACTCTGTCCAGGAGCAGGGATGAGAGCACCACAAAGATGGAAGAGTTCACCACTGATTTTGAAGCAGTAGGGACCTGATGCACAGGTAACAGGCTGGTCAATCTTGGCTCCAATTGATATGAAAGCAAAAGTGGCATTGTAATATCAAATATTGTTTTTGAAGCCAGCAGCCTGAGGCCTATCTCCAGCCATGAAGCCCTTGAGTACAGGGGTGTCATCTAAGGTATGATAGGGAAGTAGTCTGATCTGGTTTTGTAGGCAACAAACACTAAATTGAATATCATTTATCCTTGATCTTAACAGCTTTTCACAGTCAAAATGAAGGGCCCTACAACACTGACATGCAATGCTCATGTGACCCAGACTGTGTTTTTGAACAGTGCCATCAATATAGGGCTGACATCCATATAGAATATGTTGGGGTTGAGGAGGGGGAGGAGGAATATCATCATTAGCTTCATCAGCATTGTCAGTATTAACAGGCCCATTGTGCTCTTCCTCATTAACTTCTGGGACTGGAGGTGGTAGCTGGGGCTCAATAAGCTGCTGCTGGAGATTATTTAAAGCCTGTTGTGCTAAGTCATCATCTTCTAAAAATATAATTAGTTAAAATATTTTAAATAATAACTTGAAAACATACCTAGAAGACCTTGCTCATCATCTCCTCTCATCTCAGCCTCATGCTCATTTCTCCACTCATTCAAAGCTCTAAAGAGCCTTTCTTGAGCTATTCTTCTTTCTTCTACTAATCTATACTCTTCTTCCCTCATTCTTTGCTCCCTCTCTTCTCCTCCTACTCTTTCTAACCATTCTCTTCTCTCTCTCTCCTCTCTTTCCTGTTGCTCTCTTGCTTCTCTCACCTCTCCCACCAACTGCTCCATTCTCTCCCTCTCTCTTCTTTCTATAAGGTCCTGTTCTAACCTTGCTATCCTTTCTCTATTCTCTCTATCTCTTCTTTCTATCTCTCTTCTCTCTGTCTCTACTCTTTCTCTAAGGTCTTGCTCTAACCTTGTTCTTCTCTGCCTTTGCTCATTTTCCTGCCTTTCTACCCTTTCTCTCTCTTCTCTCTCTCTTGTTTGTATTTCCTCTCTCTCTCTTTCCCTTCTTGCTCTCTCTTCTTGCTCTCTAAAATCTCTAGTTGCAGCAGTATTTACACCCAATATAGGTACCTCTATCTGTTGAGCATATCTGCTTCTAGGAGGAGGATTTGGGATAGCTGGAATAGGTTGAGAGATAGAGAAAATAGAGGCTGGGGGAGGAGGAGCCCTAAAAGGTCCAGCCTGAGGAGGAAGAGGCAAATTTGGTTGTGCAATTGGCCTCAGATGTCTGAGTATGTAGTCTGGAATGACCATTGGCAGAGGGACAGGTACTCTGGAAGGTCCAGCCTCAGAGGTAACAGATGGGTTGGCCTGTCCAACTGGCTTCAAGTGTCTGAGTATATGGTCAGGAACAACCACTAGTGGAGGAAGATTTAGAACAGCCTGAATATTCCTTTGGAAAGGTGGAGGTGCATTGGAGATATCCAATTGCACAGGAAGGGGGGATGCATTGGGACTACCCAATTGCATAGGAAGTGGGGGAGGAAGTAGTGAAGGAGTAGGAGTGGGTGAAGATGGTTGTTCAGGAAGAGGTGGTGGTGGTCTATTGTGATCCCACTGTCCTCCTCTTCCAGTAGGAGGTTGAATTTGTCTTTAGCCTTGATCAGGAGTGGTGGTGTTTCTAAATGAAATAAGTTATTAGAAAACAATTAAAAGTCAAGTAAAGTAATTTTATCTCACTCTCCAGTAGGCTGAGTATCTCTTTGGACTTGTTCAGAGCTGTTAGAAGGATTCCTAAACACAAAATCATCAGTTTACAGCAATATCTGAAAGAATCTTTATTATTTACATTTTTTAGAACTTGTAGTTATGTACAGACAATGGAGGAAAGAAGAAAAGAGTGTTCAGTCATTGTGCTGTGCTTATCTACCACAGCAGTGGGTTTAGGGCAGGTGGGCTGATGCAAAATCACTAATGATTGATGTGAAATCACTTATCAAATGCCTAGGACATAGGATCACAGGATCACAGGATTGAAGAATGGGACAATGATTATGTCAGTGATTACTAAGCTGACTAAGGCTGACTAAGAATTGGTCCCTTTGCCTTCTATGGGCAATGCTTATAAATCTGATGCATTCCCACTACTCCCACACTCATTGTCCCATTCTTTATAGACAAGCCTGATTACCCATGCTGTTGGCACTCTTTACTCAATCTAATTCAGAGTTCAAAGCACAGTCTAATTCAGAGTTCAAGTAAGAGTGTATTATCCATGCCTTCAGCACTCTCTGGCTTTTGTACTCAATCTAATTCCAAGTCCAAGGTTATATCATTTCTC
>JAEUWR010000348.1:0-22434 GCA_018524895.1 Podaxis sp. C-F-101400
CCATTTGAGGGTGAAAAGAGGTTGACATTAGGAGCTTGGCTCCTAATATCTTGTGAAGTTCTCTCCACCAGGTAGATTTGAATTTCGAGTCTTGATTGCTCACAATCGAGCTCAGTAGTCCATGCAAATGTACGATATCTCATACATAAACCCATGACAGTTCTGATGCTGTCATTTTTGTGTGCACTGGTATTAAGTGCACTATACTTGTCATTTGGCACATAACTACCCAGAGATAGTTAAAGCCTTTGGATTCTGGGAATGGACTGATGAAGTCCATCCCAATTGAGTCCCAGGGTTTGGTAGGAACCAGTAGAGAGTGTAGCTCTCCACTGGGTTTTGTGTTCGATGTCTTGGTTCGCACACATGTTTCACAAGTTCTGTGGAACTTGTGACAATCTTTTACCAATGAAGGCCACCAGTACCATCTGCGGATGTACTCTGCCATTCGCTGGTCACCTAGGTGTCCCACAATTTCATGGGCCTTTGTCGGTACCTGGGTTATGAGTCACCTGTCATTTGGGATACATACAACTCAGTCTCCTAGGGGAGTTTTCTTCATGATCACTCCTCAGTTATCCACAGAGAAGTCTCTATACTGCTCTGGGGATTGTTTGACTATACTCATTAATGAGTCTGCATTGTAGCTGGCAATGACTTTGTCAATGAAGTCATCTCCAATGGTGAAATTGGCAGCATTACCAGTTGCAGAGAGTGACTCACTGAGGGTTATTCCCTTGGTTTTGCATTTTTGTGTCAAGCGTTTTGCTCAGCCAGCATCTGGTTCTACAGCACAGAGGGTGGCTGCCTCTTGAAGCTCTTCAGCTTCAATATCTTGTTGTTTGTGCTTTTCTTGGAGTCTGGTGCTTCGCCTGACTCCTTTGTCATCCATGACTGCCAGTCAGTCTTGCAGACGTTGTATCTCTGCTTGTCTTGGTGCTGGCAAATCGTCTCCTTTGGGGTCAATATGAAGGTCAGCCTGTATGTACTCCCCATTGGGGTGCTCTTTCCCCAGTCAATCACTCTCATAGTATCACAAGAGACAGTTGGCAATCTTGTTGCATTCTCCTTTGACATAGGTTATGTCAAAGTCGAACCTCGACATATAGTCGAGCCATCGTCATTGTTGGCTTGACAATTTTGATTGAGTTTTGAAAAACTCAAGTGCTTTATGGTCGGTAATGATGTGGATTCAGTAACCCACCAGCTTATCCTCCCACTTCAGTAGTGCTTCGAGGATAGCCAACGTTTCAAGTTCATGCACAGCATAGTTCTGCTGTGCTGCAGAAAACTTTTTGGACATGAATCCTGCTGGGTGACAGTCCACCCAGCTGGGGCCTTGTCCATACATGGCACCGACACCAGTTTTTGAAGTGTCACAGATAACCCATATGGGTTCTCTGTTCTTTGGGTCTATTGGTTGGATCATGGGCATTTTACAACAGATGCATTTGATCATATCAAAGCATCTCTGATGTAACAGTTGCCAGTGGAATGGTGTTCTGTTCTGTGTTATGGCCATTAACAGGCCAGTATACACAGTTACATCCAGCAGGAAATTGGACACGTAGTTAACAAGTCTGACAAATTTCTGCACATCATTATAGTTGTGAGGGATTCTCCACTCGCAGATCTGGGATAGTTTATTGGTATCAGGATGGATACCATTATTGTCTATTACATGACTGAGACAGTCTACTCGGTCTGCATACAGTTCTACCTTCAACTCTTTGATGTAGAGCTGTTGTTGGCAGAGTCAGTCTAATATGAGCCGTAGATGCTGCTCATGTTCCTCCACAGAGTTAGAAAATATAAATATATCATCCAGGTATATGTGGACAAATATGCTGATGATGTCCCTAAAAATAGCCATCATCAATCTTTGGAACATGGCAGGGGCATTACAGTCCCCTTGCTGCATGATATTACTGACATATTTCCCTGCTATGGTGGCGAAGGCTGTCTTCTCCACATCCTCAGGTCAGACTCTAACCTGTTTGTATGCATTGGCTAGATTGATCTTAGAGTGATATCTCGCTCTAGCCACATCTTCACAGATTACTTCTTGATCAGGTAAAGGAGTTACATCCTTTACTGTGTTATCATTTTGCTCCTTCACATCAATGACTGTACACAGTCATCCATCCTTCTTGGGGATGCAAAGCAAAGGGGCTGCTTGCATAACATTGTGGGGTTCCCACCACCCTGCATCAATGTAACAGTTGAGTTTTACATGAAACTCCTCCTATAATGACTGCGGACATCTGGGCAAGTGATAGTTATATCACTTGTTCTCCTCAATGAGGTGAATCTCATGATTCACCTCTCAAAATGGGGGTAGGCAAGATGGTGTTCCCTGCATCATATCGTGGTAGTCACACATCAACCACTGCTTAATCCACAGTATTTTGCACTGGTTCTGGTCACCCAAATTATCAGGTGGTTTCTTTGTTTCAAATCGAGCATGCATGTCCTCGATTCATTTTGTGCAGTCATCTTCCATTGGTAGGTGGATGACTGTCATACTACAGATATAGTCCCTGACAGACTGCTCAGGATATCTTATCCTGGTGAACTCTTCTGTGTGGACAATATCGTCCACACTGCTTGGGGTGTATCCTGTAGATGGTGGGTGTCCGTCTGTGGGTCATTTCATTGACCAGACACCTGATACCATGGCATTCCATCCGTCAGGCATCCACAGGTCATAGTACCAGTCATACATTGCCTTGATGACCAGTGTTTCAATGAGTCATTTGTGGACTGGTGGTCCTAGCCTTTGACAAGCTAGCAACTTGTCTTTGACTGAGATGATAGGGTGGAATTTAGGTTCACTTGTGTATCGTGGACAGGGGAGTTTCTCCCCGTTGTCTTCATCTTTTGTCCTCAAGGGGATCTCCTCGAGGGTTTGGGGATAATTGTGGGGGAGTTTTTCCCCGATGCGTATTCCACTTGCTTCAGTGATGTCCTCTACTGTCACTCTATTTTTAGTGGACTCCTTGCCTCCATATAGTCATGTCGACTGATATTTATTGGTCAAACAATGGTGACAGAGCCACATATCCAAATTACTGACAGTGTCGGTGGCTGGAATGCTGACTCCATCAATGATCATGGCTCAATTCTCGAAATCAAGCTTCACTTTATGCTGATGCATAAAGGGAGTTCCAATAATCATGTCATAGCGATTGAAGTTCACTATGTCAAGGTATGATGAGGTTTTTATAGGCCTGACTGTTAATTCAACAGTCGTACCATACTTCACAGTGGATCTACTACCAACTGTGCCCAGTTGGAGCATGTGTGGATCTTCTAGTTCGCTGACTTTAACGTCAGCAATTTGAGCAAAGGCTGGGGTCATTCCAGAGGTCATACTCCCTGAGTCCCAGAGCATCCAGGCTTCAATGCTGTTAATGTTGATATATGATGTGAGGCATTGCTTCTCACAAGGGGTAATTTGTGGGCACAATATCTTTCCTTTATTGGTTTGAAGAGTGACTCTTCAAACCCATTGATTTCAAGGCTCATCTTCCTCAGGGTAATTGGTGAGTGCATTTATTTCACTCTCTGTGGAAGTATTGTCAATACTTGCAAGGAAGTTCATGTCCTCACTATCAGACCCATAGACAGACTCGATGATGGTCACTTTGGTGTACCCATCTTCCGAGGCTTGTGTTGACACATGATCTTCGTCAATGTCATCCTCCTCTTCCTCATAATCAGGCCAGTCATCTTCTGCCTGATCATCTTCTTCTTCTGTGTGTGATACTCTGTCCTCAGGTATCACTGTGTGAGCAGCTCGGATCTGTGAGGGTTTACCCTTCAAAGGACACTTGTCCAAGCTAGCATAATGGTTACCACCACAGTGATAACATTTTATGGCATTGGTAGGTTTATTGGTGTTGTGGTCCAGTGGTTTACTGGGCTGCCTCACGCCTTGGTGGTTGCTCGACTTGTAATCTGGTTGAACTGTTTTGTTTTTTGAGTCATTTGAGAGTTGCTGTAACTCTCAAATGTGCATTTGTTTTCGCCCATTTGCTACCTTCTTGGGCACAAGCACTGTTCAAGATCTAGATTGGTCTCGAATTGGTACCAGATGGTTATTATGCATCAGGGGATCTACACCCCTATTATTTGGATGAAGAGCCTGACAGTAGTATGATGTCAGTTTCCATCAGCTTTTGTATGAGACTGTGTAGGCGAGGAACTCATCTAGTGAGTTCACTTCAGGGGACAGACCTCGATGGAATAGCAGGTCTGTCCTCATGTCCTCAGGTATTCCTTCCAGGAATAACTCGATGAGAGTGTAATCATCAGGGTGCACAGTCATGCACTGTGCATTATCCATGATGGAGTCATAGTATCCTTGTACTCCAATGTGGGGGTTGTGATAGACTTGTTTGAGTCCTTCTCTCACTTCATGCATGGATGTAGGTAGCATGAAGTGATTGTACAGAGTGAGGATTACTTCCTTGAAAGTCCAATGGAACTTGGTTCAATTAACATTTATAATGTGCCAAACAATCATTTGTTTGGCCTCTCCAGCTAAGTGGTAAGGTAGGGTATACAGGTGCAGCCTGTCCCTTGCATGATCCATTCCACCTAGACCTTTTAACGCAAGGTCTAGGCAGAGTGTGGATACGAAGTTTTCGAGGTCACTAAACCTCAGACTCCCACTGTAAGGCTCCAGGCCTTTCTTGATGGGGGGTTTCCCATTTCTGGGCCTGTACCCCTCTGGGAATTCAAAGGGTTGTGAGAGGTACTCTCAGATAGTTGCACTCAATTGATTGTGTATTAGTCGCGTGTGGTTGCAAATGGTGTTTGCAATGCCTGGGGACCCAAAGGTCAGTGGTATGTCTCTGATGAGGGAATATCCTCACCTTGGTCTTTCAGGGGGTTGGTATAATTCCTCCCCTTTGTTGGATCCTTCCCCTTGATGACTTCCACGACTGGTTGGTAGTCATGGTGATGCTGGGGGATATACTGGAGGAGTGGCTGGGGCTGCTCCTCTTAGTGCAGCTGCATGTGCTGCAGGTGGTGGTAACGATGATCATTGAGGATGCAAGGCTCCTCTCCTTAGGTCGTTATCATCCAAGGCATCCCCGTCTACAGGGGTTGTTCCTATGAATCAGATGCCTTGGTCTGGGATTTTTGACTTTCCATACAGTCAAATATCTTCATTCTGCATCTGCTGGAGTGCCACTCGATCACTCCAGTATTCTGCATGTTCTATACTGGGCTTGGATGGCCCAGTTTCAAGCCGCTTTTCTCTCTTGCCTCCACTTGGGTTAGGATCAATTCTAACAAAGTGCTTTTCTGAACTCTGTATAGGTCTTGGTTGAGTGATAGAAGTATTGGGGATCGCCCTATTGAGGGCAGTTAGCACTTGTGTTTGGCTTTCTAGACAACAAGAGTATCCGTCATTGTTTTCACCAACCTTTCGAGGGGCAAACAGCTCGTCCAAGGCTTGTTGGGTCAAGTATGTTGTGATACTTGACTCTGAAGGGGTTGGGTCCACAGAGGATGATGTTCCTCGAATTGGTGCTTTTCCTTTGTCAAGGGTGCCACTATGTGTCATCATAGGGTCAGTGTTGGGTGGTGTATCTACCTGTGAAAGAGGGTTGTACAGGTGCTCATCACCTGTGTCATCCATTTGTTTTCTTGATCGAGCTGTAGGCATGGCTCGATAGATTTCATTCATGGGGGTTTCAGGTTGTTCCCCTTTATGTTGCTTTGCTGCCTTATACAGTGAAGCAAGTCGTTTAATTGTTTTACATAGGAGATTCTTATACATCTCTGATGTAGGGTCTATTGGTATATCTGTTGAGCTCTTAAACAGCTCGATGGTATATTCTTCTGCATGGAATTGCAGTTCTGCCCTTCTTACAGGGCTTTTGACATGATTCATGTCAAAAATTAGGGAAATTCTTTCTTCAAGTGTATATAATTCACTCAATATTGCAGTGTTAAACTCAGGTGATGGTGCCCTGTCGAGCAATGACAGTTGCTCGCTCTCCTCTTCTATTGGTGCAGAGTGTGGGAGTTGCTTCCAGCTGTGGTGTTAGATCCCATAGTTGGATTCTTTGCATTGTGTCAACTATTGTTGATGGGTTCTAATTTAAATAGTCTGGAGAGGGGATAATTTCCCTTTCCTCCATTATTATTGGTGCAGCTGCTGCCACTAGGTGGTGATTCCGACACATTATCATGTCAAAGCTTGTTGGGCATTGTCATTTTTGATTGCCACATGTACACAGTGTTTAGGTGTTGTAGGGTGTTTTTGCTCATGCATTAGTCCACTTGGTGAACTAAAAAAATGTAAAGCTTCTAGCTTTATGGTTGAAAGACCTCACACTCATGCCAAATAGTTCAAACCCGTTTATTGGGAGACTACATGGCACAAGCAAAGGTTGGTTGTCCCTGACAACTGAAGTGCCCTAATAAACAGTAGGTACAAATATATGATGGAGTGATGGGTAAACAAGAATGGTATCAAAATATAATACAGTGACATGGGTTACTTGATTTTCAAATTAAGTGTAAGGGCATGCCCTTACAGGTGATCAATGCTGACAACAGTGGTAGAGGCTTGTTTAAATGAGTTGTCCAGTTCATTGAAGAATTCAGTGATAGTCTGGGTAGTGTTGAATGTGTTTCCAGTCATGTGCAAAGTGACATAGGCTTCTTTCCAGGTAGTTGCTGGTCCTCACATGTTGAGGAGGGCAAACATGATTTTGGATGCATTGGAGGAGAGATTGGTTGGTTGGCATGCATAGTAAATTTGTAGGTCCCTCTTCCATTGTTGGTAGTCTGATGGGTCTCCATAGAAGGGTTCGGGCTTCTCAACTTTTGGGTCTTGAGTGGTCAACATGGCAGGATGTACTGAGTGAGGTGATTGGGGCTGGGAGGCTGGATTGGAATTTGAGGGAGTCTGATTGTTGGGGTCTGGTCTGTGTGTTCTGATGAGATTGTTGAAGATGGTTTCTCAGGTGGTGGCAGATAGGGTTCTGAAGTATTCCTGCTGTTCTGGGGTGAAGGTGTCATACCAGGCTTGCTGTACTGGAGTGAGGGTGAGTGGCTGGAGGATGGGCTGCTCTGGGGACTCTGGTTGCTGTTCTGGGGAGTTCAGTTGTTGCTCAGGGGACTGGTGGTTACTTCCTGAGTGGTATGAGTGTTCTGACTCAGTGTCAAGGTCATTGTTATCTCCTCTGTGTTGAAGGAGGGGGTTTGGCTGGGTTGATTGTTCTGATGTCATAGCTGCTTGGCTAATTCATTCAGAGCACTCTCCGAGAGAAGCTTGTCTGATAAGTCCTGCTGTGGCACTGGTGGAAGGTCTGATGGGTGGAGGAGTGTCATGAAAGGATTTGGTGTGTTGGATGGGTGGGGGTGGTGAATATAGGGTTTGCTCTAGTGAGTGGGTATGAAGCCAAAGTGCAGGGTCAGATGGTGGAGTCAGTTGGTGTTGTTGAGGTTGTTTGGATTTTTGGGATTTTGAGGAGGAAGATTGGTCAGGGTCAGGCTCAACCTGAGATTGTTGCTTTCCCTTTCCTGAGAACAGGGTGACTTTGAAGAATCTATGGTGGGGAAGGTGTTGCAATGAATGCTGTCTAGCTTGGGTGGAATCCTATCTTGATTTTGAGTATCTCTGGGATTTCCTTCAGTACAGCTTTAATCTTTCTCAAATCTAGTTGTGCTTCTGGATGGTGGACAATTTCTGTAGTGCACAATTTCCACACTTGCACAAGGGGTCTATCTTTCCTTTCCAGTTACCCTTCAGTCAGATACTCCTTCTTTGTACATGGCTTAGAGTTATTCCATGGCACAGCTATTGTCTCCCACAGCCAGTCTAGTGCTTTATGTGGGTGCTTTTCTCTTCTACTTGTTGTCCAAGATAATGGCTGGTTATCCAGGCATTCAAAGATTGGCTCTGCCCTTTGTTATCAGTCCAGAGTAGGTTGCAGTTGTTTTCCAGGTTCACCAAGGTTCCTACAATCTGTCTAAATTGCTTTAGATGGAGTGGTTTCCTCTCTCCAATCTGTGGGCCTTAAGATCTAGGTTGCTATCCTTGATCACCATGTTTGGGTATATCTCCTGTCATAGATTTGCAGTCTGCTTGCAGATCCAGTCTAGTGTTGGCTAGGTCTGTGATGGGATTAGGGCCCATGACACCCTAGAGATATCATGCATCTTCTAGTCACTTACAACAGACATGAGGGTCACTGAGGGAAGCTTCCTATATAATGTTAGGATGGTCCTTATCACTGGTCACCTAAGCTTTGCTAGGGGGTAGCTATCTTACTAGATGGTTCACAGAGGTGCTAGGATCTAGCAAGAAGGATCACAATAAGAAGGTGGCAAGGCAAGTGTCCAGTTAAGCACACTCAGAGGTCAAACTTCTATCAGTCAAGTATATGACCAATAGAGAGTTTACTACCACACTGATTGTGAACTAATGTCAATCCAGAGATAAAGCAAAAGCAATATTCTGAATTTGAGAATATAGGAAGCTTGTGCTTCCAGTACATGGGTAGCTATTTAAGCTCTACTTCTAAGGTCCTTAAATGGTAACTATGATGAAGTAGTGCTGCATGTCCAAGAGTCAATAAAAGTGTAACTATGGAGTGGAGAGATATGAGAATAGAAGCTGAGACAGAAATAGGAATAGAGGCAAGAATAGAAGCTAGCTAAATAAGGAAATAGTCCAGATTGGGATTCAATTGAGATACAAGGATACTAAATGAATAGTCAATAGTAAGGGGACGAGAAGGAACCATCTACTGAGCAATATTACAAGTCCATATCAGAATGAAGTCATCCATTAGCCAAGTCAGAGGAGTATGAGTCAGGGGACAAGCTGGAGTGAGGAATGGTGGAATACCCTGTAAAGGGTTGCAGTTCTTCAGAGGAGCCTGATCCATGAAGGTAGAGTAGGCTGCAGTGTGGTAATGATGATGATGATGATGAAGAGACATCTGCAGTGATGTAGGGAGGTGGATATAGAGGGGGATCAACTGCAGGCTGCATAGGCTCTGACTTGTCAAGGCTGGGGATGTTGGAGTCAACAGAGAATAGCAGAGGGAGCTGCATGTGACAGGGAGGAATTGCCAGAGGTTCATCAGAGTTAGGATCAAGGCAATAGACCTCTACTTCTCAGAAGTAGAGTCCATGGGCAACTTTGTATTTGATAATATGTGGAATGACCTCAGGCATATACATCATGTAGGGATGGAGGAATACAATTGGTTCTCTGGCATAGGGAATCATCTTCCAACCATGGGCCCAGGTAGACTTGAAGTTATTATGGATGGTTTGAACATATAACCCATCAGGATTGAAGACATGCATGAAGGGAGCATTCTCCCAAGTGATGTGTAGTATTTCTGTCATCATTCTGTCAGTTGAATAGAACAGTGGGCCAGGAGTTGGCCAGTCTTCAGAGAATAGAGATGCATGGCCTGGAAGGTGACAATTGGTGAAGGTGGCATTGTGGTAGCATGTGGATTCATTGGTTGAGTAATCAGGGTCTTGGGTAGTGTGGTGGCCTGCACTGTCTAATCCTAGCTGATGGATTAGGGCATGGCAGATGACGTTGTGGTGGTTGCACTGAGGGTTCATAACACAATGTGAACTTGGGTTAGTAGTCTGACCCTGGGGGTCAGGCTACATCAGTAGGGGGAGCAGTGATTGGCTTCATGATGCCCCAGTATTTGGGGCATGGCATTGCTGATGGTTTGCAAAGGTATCATTTCCAGGAACTGTCTCACTGTCTGTGACAGTGGACTCTTCAATAGTGAAATGTGTAGTCCTGAGGCCATACCCTTGTGCATGTTGTCATTGCACACTGAGGCACTCATTGTATACTTGATCCATTTCCCCTGGTTGCCTAGGCACATGTAAATGTGCCATGGCTTGGGTGGTATTAGATAGTGCAGTCAATGAGGGAGATGGGTGGCATGGAGGCAGTTGAGGGGTTGCCAGTGGTCCATCATTGCTGTTTTGATTGTGTCAATGATGGTGCTTGTGAACAGGGTGTTGCTCCACCTTCTCAATTGCCTTGTTGATCTTGGCATGGAGGGGATCAAATGTGATTCCATCATTAGTAGAGTCAAGAACATGCTTGAGGTATGGTTGGGTAGGTTGTATTTTATATATATTATGTATGGGTGTAAAGTCAGTTCATTTGACCTTTGTGGCCTGGGCCTTTTGGTAGGCCATGCAAAGCTTTGTCAAAGCTTTAATATAAGTAGTGCAGAAATTGATTAGAGCTGACTTCTACTGGCAAGTTGGTTTCCCTGTATGACTCCATTATAATCACTTCAGCATACACCAACATTTGGTGTTGGTGTTGGCATTTAATAATGCCATAGTCTGTAAATATCAAGTTGACTTGGTCTTCTAAGGAGACCATGTCAGTAAGGGCAGGGGGCAAGAATTCTGGTGTTGATGGTTCAGAATGTGAACCATCAGACCAGTGTGTTTTGCTTGATGATACAGGGTGTACTGTAAGGGGATGGCTCAGCTCAAATTCAGGAAAAAGGGGAAGCTCCTCTGGAGCTTCCTCACTGGTGGTGGATGATTTGTGAACCAATGTGTCTGCTAGGGGTGTTGGGATGGGGATGGGGAATGTTGGTTCATGGTGTGGCAAGGGGATTGATGGGGAAGGAGGTGTGGTAGGAGTGTGCATTTCTTGTACATTTGCATCACACATTGTCACATCAAGTTGTCATTACATGTCTTCAGACATGTTGTAGTGTCCAGGGGGGTGATTGTACTGTGAGGCCATCTGAATTGGTGGTGATGAGAGGTTTTTGCTTTAGGCTTTAAGTGCAATTGTTGCATTTAAATAGTTCACTTAGTACATGCCCAAGTGCAGGGTATTGTAAAAAAGTGTAAGCCTGCATGGGCTTACTGAGAGCTTAAGACCTTACATTCACACTGTCATACAATAAACCTGATATATTGGGACATATGAAGTGTGGTATAAGGTCAGCTGTCCTAATGACAGCTAACAACAAGAGTTATAAGGAATGTATATTTGATGGATTGAGTAATCCATCAAAGATGATGACAAACAAGGAAATTAATAATCAATTATTAAAAGAGCAGCTCAAGATAATGTAGAAATAGAGGGAACACAACAGTAAGGGCTCAGCCCTTACATTCATCCTCACTATAGTCATTGCATCTGTTTCCTCCATCTTCACCCTCCATGCTCCAAATGGTGTCTGAGACAGGACCACTGGTTCCATACCACCTCACTCTAGCTCATTTTGTATTTGGGAGCAAGTCTTGTAGTGCTGGGGGCTTAACAAGCATTTAGATGTGGCATCAGTCCCTGACCTTGGGTTTGAAGGACAACCTGAGCTACCACCATTGGTAGATGTCCCTCCCCTTCCCCAGAAAGTAGGAGGTATATCTTGTGAGAGCCAGTGGTCATATAATACCACTACATTTCTCAAAGCCACCTCAAAGCCCTTCAGCTAAGTTAGTAAGGTGAGGGCAATTTGATGCAGCTGCAAGTTTCTGTAAAGAAAATAGACCTGTTGCTACAAGGTTTTAGAGTTTTTCACCAAGATTATAAATAACAAGATGTGGTTGGACATGGGAGATGATGGTGGGGAAGTTTGAATATAGGAAGGAGAATATCACAGGCATATTGTTGACATCCCAAGGGATGCATGAATTGAAATCATCCTTTAAACATAGGAGAGTGTAAGTGAATGATCTGCATGGGTATAGATCCTGCAAATGAAGTATTAGTGACAAAACAAGATAGCTAGGGTTACTTCACACACTGCTAAAGCCCTCTTATGTGTTGATATTGATTGACCAATGAGACTAACAAGTTGGCAGACATATTTAATGTCCTTCACTTGCAGCAGGAACACTAGGGCACCTTTATCAAAACCAATGTAGCATGATGCAGTGACTGCAAAATATGGTTTATAACAATACTCAAAAAGAGTGAATGAGCACATATGGAAAAGTAGATTATTGCTTGAATGAAGATTGAGATAGTGGTACCTGTATCCCCAGGCATACTCCAGTCTGCCAAGCTGTGGAGACAACTCAGATCAAGCAGGGAATTGACATAGGAAAATGCACTGTCTCTGAATCAAGAGATTTACAGACAAGGTGACACCCTTGCACAGAGAAATCACTTTCCAAGGTCAGAAGGCAAGTGCAGCATGGATTATCTCTGTTGTCTTGGCAAGGTGCAGTCCCTTGGGCATCATGAGCATGAGAGAAAGCTCTTGATAGCTGGTTTTTGCCTGCTGAGCTCTTTGATAGTGCATGTTTCCTTGGTGTTGGATACATGCCTGTGACTGGGTCAATACTATAGTCCTTTGAATTGGCTTTGCAACACAGTCTGCAGCAGTTTGTGCATCTACAGAAAAAGTGTTTCTTCATTTCCTCTGGAGAAGCCACCTGACATGAGTTGCACATGCATTCAAGACAGCATTCCACCCCTTCCAGGGAGTCATCCGATGGTGCATGTGGAGAGGACATGGAGAAACAGGGAATGTGGCTTTCGTTGAGGCTCTTGTTCTAACTTCTGAATCAAGAAGTTATCAAAACGGCAGGACCCTTTGATCTCAAACCACCCCATTATGGTTCCCCTTTTCCCACGCACTGGGACTAGGAGACCTCATACATGTCGAGGTTGTTGGCAGCAATGTGAATTGCAATGAAGTCATATTATCTCGTCCACTCACCATAACTACTCTCAGTAATGCTCCGCGGAGCCAACCCAAGCCATAGCCTTGCCGTAATTTCTATAGAAATCACGTCTTAAGTCGTACCCGGATCACAACTTCCCGATAATATAGCGGTTCCAAGTTTGTACACCACGGTTAGGGTTAGGGTCAACCCTTTCCAAATTCTGAGTCAGCTCTGATAATACAAGTTATCACAAATCAAATCGCATTCTAACTTCTTTCCCAATCCACCGTTAACCATGCGTTATTACGAGCAGAAATACCCAGAAGTCGACGAACTCGTTATGGTTCAGGTCCGCCAGATCGCGGAAATGGGTGCCTACGTCAAACTCGTGCGTAATAAACACTCTCGAGATCTACCAGCGAGGAAAACTGACCCATCCATTACATGGAACGCAAACAGCTCGAATACGACAACACAGAAGGGATGATCCTCCTCTCAGAACTCTCGCGTAGACGTATCAGGTCCGTGCAGAAGCTGATCCGTGTCGGCCGTAACGAAGTTGTCGTTGTCCTCCGTGTCGACAAAGAAAAAGGTTACATCGATCTCTCAAAACGTCGTGTCTCCCCAGAAGATATCGTCAAATGCGAAGAACGATTCATGAAATCCAAAACCGTCGCTTCTATTCTTCGCCACGTTGCGTCGAAGGTTCCTACATTGGATGAGAACGGCGAACCTATCGCTCCCATCGAGACTGGACCGCAGGTCCAAGAATCAAAGAAGGCCGCGCGGAAGGCTAGGCAGCAAGCTCAGGAGGAGGACGGTGTCGATGTTGAAGTGCCTATGGGACCTGGGAATGCGAATGAAGAGGAGAAGCTAGAGAAACTGTACGAGACCGTTGCTTGGCCTCTTGGAAGGAAATTCGGGCACCCCTACGATGCATTCAAGCTCGCATTGACGTGAGTATGTGTCTCTTATCTCACGAAGGTTTTTTTTCTCACATCCTTCTGTATTCCAGTGAGCCTGATAACGTCTGGTCATCATTACCCGAACCTATTCCCCCCACAACACTCTCACTCCTGACTGCCACGATCGCGCGCCGTCTGACGCCGCAGCCGATCAAACTTCGTGCTGATATCGAACTTACATGTTACACTCCCGCTGGGATCGATGCAATCAAGAAGGCTTTAAGAGCTGGCGAAAAACAGAGTAGCGAGGCTGTCCCTATCAAGGCAAAGCTTGTTGCTCCTCCTTTGTACGTCCTAAGTACGAACGCGACTGACAAGGCAGGTGCTCCTCAACCGGAAATTTTCTCGTGCTGACCTCGATACCAGTATGCCGCTGTTGAGCGCCTCGAGCGAGCTATCGAGGCAATCCAGGGCACCATTGAAGATCAAGGCGGATCGCTTGTTGTGAAGATGAAGGTAAGGGCTCGGATTATTCGTCCCAGATTATTATGCTAACGCTTGTGTTAGCCAAAAGCAGTCTCAGAAACAGAAGAACAAGATCTTGCCCAACTCATGGCCAAGGCTGGACAAGAAAACGCCGAGGTCTCCGGAGACGAAGACGAAGAGGACTAGATGCCACGTTGTTAGACCAAAACTACACCACTTCATGACATGTACACGCGCTTTCATTCGCACTTTTATGTACGACCGAAATTCAAAGAGACTTTAGACTTCACAATGTGGCTCAAGATTATACATTATATCATAGCATTCCCGAGGGTATGTACGTCCAAGGAGAGTCGTTGCGCATCTATCTACTTGTTCACCTGCTGTTGAGTCTGGCCCTTGTCATGGCGAACATTGCCTATTGCATATCTCGTCAGTCCCTGAACATCAAAACCCTGCGGATATATTAGACCTACCAGAAGTCTCTTGGCCCCGATCGCCGGTTACAGCTCCGAGAACGCTATCCTTCTTTCCACCAACGCGGTCCTTGGTACCCTCAGCATACCCCTTGGTCTGAGCAGCGCTGTATTCGGCCTCACCAGCAGCGTGTTCTTCCTTTCCGGATTGCTGCCAGGAGGTCATACCAGTGAGGTTGCCAACGGACTCAACGACGTTGCCCTTGGTGGAGTGGAATTGTCCGGAAGTCTTTCTGTAGTTGTGTATAAGCGGGACGGTCACGGAACATGGTAAGAAGAGACATACGAAGGCTCTCCGGAAGTAGTGTTGTTGGCGGAAGGGTTGGAAGACATGATGTTAAGTTAAAAAAAGTTGAGTTTCAGTTGAGGGCGGAAGTAATAAACGTTGAGAAAGAGATGATGGTTCATACAAAGCAGCACGAGAGCAGTTTATATACCCGCCACCTCCTCCATTCCTCCCTTTCCACTTCCCGCTAACCTTTACAGCCGGGCAGGTGCATCGGTGTGCGCTGAGAGGATGGTGTGTGGAAACTGGGTATGACGATAGTGCCGTCATTGCGCGTCATAGCTTCTCTTTGCTGTGGCTAGTACTGAGGAGCCGTGGTGCACCATGATGGATGCCTGTGTGCTTGGAATTGCCTTTGTTTTCACGCGATATCACGCTGTGAATTGTTGTGAAGGGAGTATGACGTCATCGTCTCTCTGCAACCAGACCAACCTCCCGACAACCTCAACACGAAGCTCTGCGCTACTAGAGGCGATGCTTTACTCCAGTCTCCAGGTAATTTGACTGCGGACGTGCGTTTTTCGTCATAGTTCCTTGAGGGAAGGTGCGCCCAAGGTTGATCCTACTGTAGACATAGCATGATATCATTGTATTATCATCCAGTTCCCAGCCGATTACTCGAGTATCTATATTAAGCAGAGGATCTTCGACTTCACCAAGTCAACGACCTCGATACACTACCAACACAACGCCGAACACCATGAACGTCACTCCTTCTAGCCGACAAAACGATCCCTCCGCCCAGTACGCTCCCCCAAGTGAACCCAGGCAAGTTATTACTTCCTCGTACGTTCGTATTCACATATTCATACCTACACGCAGTAAAACTTCGGGGCAATACCACTCTGTCAAAGGCACGCTGGTTGAAGCCGTAGGTGATCTTACTGGGTCGGATTCCTGGAAACAATCTGGGAAGGAAGAACATTTCGCAGGGGAAGCCGAGTATCACGCCGCCCAGGCCCAGGCATACGTCGAAGGAACTGCCGATCGTGTCGCTGGAAAGAAGGACGCAATCGCTGGTGCAATTACGGGCGACAGGACGCAAGAAGTTGAAGGTACCTAAAAGCACTAGTTCGAAGTATGCAGAATTTTGACTTGTCTCAATACAGGCAACGCACGACATGACAAGGGGCAGGCGCAACAGGACACCAACCGTCTGATTTGATGACTTGTTTTGCGGTCGGATTGGACTTCGTTGGGAAGTGAGCTACACGGATAAATGTAATTTATAGAAACATAATATCTTCGACTCGGCTCGTGAGAATTCCAGCGTGCCCAATGTTGTTCTCGCCCTCTGCGCTTATCGTGCAAGGCATTGCAGTAAACATGTTGCTCACCTATTAACCACGTGGCCTGGATGGGATAGACTACTATGAGTACCAGAAGCAAGAATCATACACCAAAGCGAAAGCTATCCGAAGCCGAAGAATTGGACTCTCCTAAGCGGCCAAGAAATGACGAGAGTCCTCCGCTCACTGGTACGTTGCTTTGCAGGGGAAAGAGTCTGTGGGGCTTACATTTCTTTTACAACGATAAAGCTTCATCGTCCAGCTCTTTACATACCTCGGCTCCAGGTGCCCCAGACCCAGGATTATACTACGGAGCGCATCATTTTGTCCTTGACAATGCGGTTTTCACACACGTCTCGTACACCAAACTCCTGCAAAAGGAGAAACCCGAAGGTAAGGTCAAACCTGGAGACATGAGTAGAAGACTAACGAATCATGTTTAGTTGCAATGAGCAAACTCTCCAAATATATTATGCTAGGGGCCGACTTCGATTCTTGTGCACGGGATCCACCTTCTCGATGCCATGAAGGAACTCGTACAACTCTGATTAGCAATATTCTACAAAATATGCGCAAAGATCAAGACAAGAAGAGATTATCGTGGCTGAACGGACCCGCAAGTTCCGGGAAATCCGCGATTGTTCAAACACTAGCGGAAACAGAGAACCAATCGAATCACCTCGGAGCCGCATTATTCTTCTCCAAACAAAACCACCATCAACAACAGAACAAAATCATTCCCAGCATCGCATACCAACTCGCTCTCAGGATCCCTACCTACCTGGATTATATCGCTGGGAAACTCTTCCTCGATCCTCGTCTCCCTGAAACGAGCATCCAGGAGCAATTTCAAGGGTTCGTTGTCGAACCGTTTGCTTCCAAGGAAATCTGCAAAGGGGACACTGTTCGATTGATGCTCTTAGATGGCCTTGACGAATTACGTGACGAAGATGTTCAATGCTCCGTGGTTCAGCTCATCTCAGATTTCGTTTGTCAATACCCGGCGGTCCCTTTGGCTTGGGTCTTCTCCAGCAGGCCAGTAGACCGCCTCAGACAGGAATTTTCACGGATATCTGCTACACCCAACCTATGGCAGGTCCACGTCGCCATCGACGACGACGAATCTCGCCAAGACGTCCAAAAATACCTGCGTGCCCGTTTCGAAGAGGCTCGGATGAAGTACCCTGACTCGACTTCGTCAGAGTGGCCACAGGAAACAGACTTTATGAGGGTAGCCAACGCGGTTTCAGGACATTTCGCCTCTGCGTCGCTGGTCATGTGTTTCGTGGAGGACTCCGAAGTCTGTGACCCGGTTTCTCAACTGCAGATAATCCTGGACGTGATTGAGGGCTTGTAACCGTTCCACGAGGACCGGCCGTTTGTGATGCTTGATGGATTATACACTCGGATTCTCTCCGATATCCATACTCCTATGCTTCCGAATGTGCAACGACTCCTGGGATACTTCATTCTCAAAGGGAATACGCTGAGTTCGCCTCCCTTGGAGACGGTCAGCTGTTCCCTTGCTTTCGTCTCTAATTTGCTCGGGTTGCGTCAGAGCGAGATTTATAGTATTTTGCGAGGACTCCAGTCGATCATTCACGCTCCCTCTCCACACGCCGCACATAAGGAACCTATTAAGTTCCTTCATGCCCCGTTGTCTGAATACCTCACCGATCACAGTAGATCCAAGGGATTTGCGGTAGATCTAGCAGAGGTGAATGATCATTTCTCCTCGTGTTATCGTCGCATCCTAGAGCAAGTGAAGAGTGATTCGAGTACGTCGAATTCCTGTGGGCCAGTCCTATTTTACTAATTCCTTCGGCAGGTAGGAGAGCTGGTGGTCCTCCAGGAATTGTATTGTCGTGGCCTGTGGAAAACAAAAAGGAGAGGGAGATCTTGTTGAAGAGCTTGGTGACTGAAGCGCAGTATTTTCTGTCGGACGATAGTCGGTGAATTAACTACGGACGATCGCGAATTGCAACAAGGATTACGGCTTGGCCATTCTTTGCGATATCCGATGTACTGGCCTACCAGCCTGGCCTCGAGTGATAAGTCTCACGCATGAGTCTTGGGTTCTTACTGAACCTGTAGCGTAAAGCTTGGAACAGGTAACCATCGCAATTACCAAGACCTCATGTAGGTATCGTATCTATTCTGGATCGCTATCCGACAAGAGTTCTTGTTGATGATTAGGGTTGGCGACGAGAATATCCTCTCCCAGACCATCCAATGTTTCTGAAGGATTGACCTTAGAAGCTGATAGTAGCACATAGAAAGCGGTAGACTCACCTGGTCTACGAGCTTCTTCGTACTTTTGCTCCAGCTCGTTGATAATGGCTTCTTGAGTTGCTTCAACGTCTTCAGAAGTAGTGCATTTTTGATACCGTTCAAGGTAGATTCTGACAGAGCTAGTTGAGCAACACAGGCTTATCATGAACGAGAATTGATGACGCACTGATTGACTTTCCAGAACGAATCACCCCAGCCAAATCCGTTAAGCAACTTTTCGGCGTAAGCAGTGAAACCTGTTATGTAAAATGCAGCGGCGAGGGCTTCAACGCAGTTCAGTCTCCAGGGCTTGCCGTAGTTCGTAGGATTCGTTGCGAGAAGATACGGTACTATAATAAACATTTAGAACTGGTTCATTTGGCATGGAGGGCAGAAAAAACTCACAGAGTCGTTCATGAGGACTTGCGATCTTGCTAAATGGCACGTCATCTAAGCGAGCCCAAGAACATTCGACGACTGCAAGGCCTCCTTTCAGGATGATATCCCGGTCGGAAGGACTTATTACTTGTGTTCCCTTTGGTCTATGTAGATGGTGTTGTGTCAGCGCAGCCGGATAGGTTTGGAGCAGATGCGAGAGACATTGGAGGGGATACGAACAGAAAAAGGGTAATGCTTACGAGACCACGACTCCTCTGAATCGAGACCCAACTTTCAGTTCTTTGATAAGGCCTAAACGGGCCAGCTTCTTCCCTGAACAGCGGCGGGGGTCACAATGGTCAAAGTCCTAATATCATCTCAATTTCGGCTGGACATGATCAGAAGGAAGTATCCTCACCCACATGGCCACGGGAACTTCGATCTGGACCTTTTCGAGTTCATCTTCTACTTTCGCTTTTAGCAAGTCTGCGAAGAACAGTGTCGGAGTTACATGACCAACCAGAACCTGGGGCTGATTCAGCAGCAGCGGAACCGCCCTCCTCGACCTCGACTTCGTCTACGACGCTTGAGGGTCGATCTTCCAAGGACACAAACGAGAAGGAGGTTGACAAGTCCTTAAATCTTCCTCTATGCGCAGTTCCACGACCTCTTCCCCTCCCACGTTTGGCAGTACTGCCTCCTCGACCTTGCGTGGTTTTCTTGACCATGGTGATATGATCAGAGTTTTAGACCGGAGGAGGCGGGCCGAGGTTAGTGGGAGCGTGTGAACTCGCGAAGTCCAGCGTCAAGTGACGACAAATTTGTTTGTCAAGCTTTTGTTGAGATGTTCGCTACCGTCGTCCGTTGCTCGAAGGCGTCCCGGAGGCCATTGACCCCTAAGAGGGGCAACAAAGACTACTACAAAGGTGTGTATTGTCTGCGCCTCCATTGCTAACGCAGAAGCTGACTCGAAACAGGTACACGACAGGCGTTCCTACCGGGTGGTCACCGGACGGGTGCACCTGGTAAACATGTCATTGGTGGGAAGGCCAAGTATCGCCTCGTCGATGAGAAAGTTCGTGTGTTCGTAGCTCCCCCAATTGCTGAGATCGAGTCGACGCCGGTGAGTCTGCCCATTCGCCCGACGTGACCGAGAAGAATTAACCAGGGAGTTCGGAATTCAGCTCAAGCCCTACGTGTCGCGAAGTGTATACCTCGCCAAGGCCGAGAAGCGCGCAGTTTTTGGTAAACTGCCACCGGGGGGTTTACAAGGCTCTCACCTTCTAGACCTGGCGAGGGCACGTATGGCCGCGGAACCCTCATCTAGCCCCACCACGACGACATCGTAGTTGTCCTAGGTGGGTGTACTGTTCATGGGAATGATCTCCCTTTTGGATTGACCTCTGATTTTTTGCCCCTAGATCATGTCTTGTAAAAGTATAATAATCTAATTTCCAGTGCCTATGAATATCCCATTGCGGTCCGGTTGTTCTTTGTGAGGCTTTCACACACGAGTCGCTCTTGGTATTTAATCCCCCTGTTCTGGGTCAACTCACTTCACGTCTAGAACTAGAATCTCTCCCACCCTGGAATTTAAGCCATGTCTAGCACATCTACTCAACCTCTTGGCGTCGCCGCCGCCTTGAACAATCTCTCACCTACTCGCACCGTCCTCTCCGCCTTTTCCCTCGTTGACCGGGTTGCACTCGTTACTGGAGCTCAACGAGGCATCGGTCTGGAAATGGCACTAGCGCTTGCTGAGGCAGGCGCAACAGTCTATTGCCTTGACCTTCCTCCTGCCCCGGATGCTGAATGGCTCAAAGTTCAAGCCTACGCTGCCAACTTGCCTGATATCGCCCCTGGTGTGAAGAATAAAGGACGACTGGAGTATGTCAGTGGTGACGTTACCAACCAGAAGCAGATGTGGTCCATTGCCGAGGATATAGTGAAAAAGGAGGAAAGGTTAGACGTATGCGTTGCCAATGCAGGCGTACTGAGGGGTGCAGAATGCCTGGAATGGCCTGCTGAGGACTTCCGCAAGGTAAATATTTACATCTTTGAAATACCTTTCAAGCTCACAAGTCACTATCACAGCTGATGGATGTAAACGTTGACGGTGTACTCTTCACGGCGCAGGCCGCGGGCCGCCAAATGGAAAAACTCGGTATTCCAGGAAGCATTATTATGACGGCTAGCATGAGCGGCAGTATCACCAACTTTGGCCAACATTGGGTTGCTTATAATACCAGTAAAGCCGCTGTAATTCAAATGGCCCGTTCGATGGCCTGCGAGCTTGGTCCAAAGAGAATTCGCGTTAATACTATCAGCCCTGGATACATATACACTCAGTGCGTTTTTTTCTGTCGTTTCCGCGATATACTTGGTTGGCTCATGCTGTGGGTTTGCGCGAAGGATGACGAAAAATTTCTTGGATTCTCGACCGGAACTGATGGCGCAATGGTCGGCGCAGAACCCGCTTGGGAGGATTGGAAGGCCGGATGAGCTGAGAGGTGTTACCCTTTGGCTTGCTAGTGATGCTTCGACCTTCTGCACCGGCAGCGAGTACGTCCTTTCGTCTTCTTCATTTGAACATGGGAGTTGATCCATATGTTTGCAGTATTATTGTTGATGGTGGTCATCGCGCCTGGTAGAATGAACCTACGTCTTGTTTAAGTTTTTCTCTCGCCCGGTGGTTATAACTCTGCCTCGGGCCGAAAAAAATTGGTATCTACAATTAGGGATAACGCCGGCGATTGCTACTTTGTTCTCGTCTTCCTCGGTAGTCGAAGTCCCTGCAACCTACGGCTACCTTTAAGAACACCTAGGGTTCCTACATTTTGGGCTTAATTACGCCGTAAGAACGGATTGTTCCTACGGTCCAGTCAGACTCGAACTTCTATTTGTTGGGAGGATCCAAGCCCCGACGTCCTCTCAACGGATCAGTTGAAGGTTCAAGTTGATGTCGGGAGTTCCCTGTCCACGCAAGTAAGTTAGGATTGCGTGGATTAACGCATGGACACAGTACCAGAAGTGTCGACTTCGTCTCCAACGACCTTGCTTGGTAGCCCTTTCCGGTTTGCAGGAGATTGCTTGATATCCCACATGTTTCGGGAGCGGTGCGGGTGGTAAAACTATTTATTTTATCAAAGCCGAGGGGAAGCGTGGAAAGTGAATGTGCAAAAGTTAAGCATCGTGGTGTGGAGGTGAATCCCGAATGCAGACGGAGCTCAAAAGTTTGCTTTTGTGCGGAACTGAACGGAATGAATAGCGGAGATAAGATAAGATTGTTTGTGCTTATGTACTCATGGCGGTGCCAAGCAAGGGAAAATCTTCATTGTCAACGTCACAGAACGTCACTCAGGTGCACGCCCGATTAGGAAGCCATGTACAGTCGTCTCCCTCATAACCCATAGCACTTGGTGACATGGCCAACCTATGGGTTATGAGAGAGCATGGCTTATAAGGGAGTTCGAAAAAATATATTGCGAAAATTAAAGGGAAAATATTCGATCGCTATCTAGAAGCTATAGGAGTTATTCCGCAGAGGTGCTACGGAAGTAAGAGAGTATTGGTTAGGGAACACTTTCACGCGTGAAGTAGTTGTCATACGCATACTTTCGCTTCTTTGTAACTGTCTTTGGGAGATCACCTGCCGCTTCCCTCAATCTTTGCACCGTGAC